>JAADYF010000176.1:0-34371 GCA_023338175.1 Phytopythium delawarense
ACCGCATCTCCAGTGCGGCGACTTTTTCGTTGACGACGTCCAGCTTCTCGTTTGCGACCCGCAGCTTCTCGTTGGCTTCCGCTAGCGCCTTTTTCTTGGGCTCAACAACGACGATGGCATCGAAGTAGGCGACAATGTTGATGACCCATGCGCACAACCCGGCAGCGGCCGAGTTCTTCTTTTCGATCGTCTCGACATTGAAGTGCTCGAGCGCCAGGAACGGCCGAACTTCTTTCCAGTTGACATCTGGCACTTGATGGTCGTCCACTAGAGATTTGAAGCCCTTGAGCTCCTCCACAAACGCGTTCACATTGCCAAGGAGCGCCTTCTTGGTGGCTTCCCATGACCGGTCCTTGTCCTTGACTTTGCCGTTCTTTTGCACGATAACACTCGGGTTTACACCGGCAAACAGCACGACCACGGCGCCAAAGACGTCCCCAACGCCCGCAGGTGGCTTGGTCATCGTCTTGCAGCTGCCTAGATCCTTCTTGTTGAGCGTATCGAGCGCTGCCATGGCTGCATCCAGCATGGGCTGTGCCTGTGCCAGGTCTTTCTCCGTGTCCTCCTTCTTGGCAGTCACGTCGGCTTGAATGACGGCGCACTTTGCCTTCTCGGCGTTCGCGCGCTCGGTTTCACTTTCGACGATCTCCTTTTCGCGCTGCAGTCGTTCGGCGAGTTCCTCTACCACCACGCGCTTCCGCTCGGCCTGTTCCAAGGTTTCTTTGAGCTCGTCTTCCATGTTGGCGACCACACTGCTTGTGTTGTCCATTTTCTCCAGGCCGCCTTGAAGGCGAGCAACGGCTCGATCGTGAGCCAGTCGCTTGTCGGACAGTAAGCTGCCATAGAAGACTAGGCATTCCAGGTACGACCGTGGTGTCGAGTACACTCGGCGCTTTTCGCTCGCGAAAAACTCCCGCGCGACGTCGTTGGCACTCTGAAACGCGAACGGGAAGAAGCTCGAGATGGCTGCCTCCTCGAGCTCGCTCCACTGCCAGTGAGAAGTGTTCTTGGAGCTTTCGATAGCCAAGAAGCGCGCGGCCACGGATTGTAATGCGTCCTTCGGCCAAGGCTGGAACCAGTCAATCAGCGTGCAGTTCACTAGCGCAGGGAACTTGCGCGCTCGTGATCGGAAGTCCGCGCTCGCTGGGGAGAAGCACAAGACCACGTGGAGGTTGCGCTTGATCTCCTGGATGAACCATTGCCAGCACCGTTCTTTTTCACTGCCTTCCGAATTGCTGCTGCTGATACCATGGACAGCCATGGATGCAGCCATCTTGGGCTGCACTTGCTGGATGATGCTCGTCTGCTCGTCGGCGCTATACAACTCCGGGATGTTGCCGCTCGACAGCAAGTCGTTGAGCATTACAAGCATGCGTTCGTTCTTGATCTGTGCATCGCTGAACAGGAATACGACGCCATCTCCTTTGACGCCTGCCTTGGTGAACATCGACTGAAGGTCCGCTTTGAAGTCGACGAGCGAGTAAGCCTGTGTGAGTGCGATTTCGATGACCGAGTAGCCACAGATGAAGGTGGCAAGCCGTGCGAGAGACTTGCGGCCGCTACCACCCACACCGACCAGCAACGCGTGTCCCGATGGGTTGGAGATGATGCGGACGATGCGTGCCACGTGCTCCAGCGCGTCCTTGAACAGCACCAGCTCCATCTTTGGCAGTACTTCGTTATACTCAGCCAGCGCTTCTTCGCATGTCGCGAGAAGGGCTTGTGTCGACAAAATCTGATCATACTCGTTCGTGCGCAAGCCGCCTGCAAAGTGGCAAAAGAGGATCGGGTCGCCATCCGCGGCGGTTGAGCTGGACGCTTCGCTACTTGGCGACGACGACGACGGGGGAATGAAAAAGCGGGTGAAGTTGAGTGCCGGGAAACACTTCCGCGCGAGCTGCTGGGTGATCGACGTGAACTTGGTGAGGTCGTTAGCGCTCACGAGCCGATCGCCATACACGCGCGCGGACTCGTGAACCCACAGCAGCGCAAACTTGAGAGGATCTTCGAATGTAGCAGGCTTGGCCATGAGCAAACCCTGGAACACGTTGGCAACGTGGCGAATGTTGAACTCGTAATGGAAGTTGGCGGCGGTTTTGCGGAACGTCCCTGAAACCTGAGCATGCAGGGACAAGGCAGCCTTGAGTACCTGGCCGGACATTTTGCGGATGTCCTCGACGAAATCCGCTACATATCCGTCCAGAAACGTCGCGTAGATGACTTGAAGACTCGATGGCCCAAGTGCCGCCAGCGCGAAAGTCACGAAGTGCCGCTGTAACCGAGGATTGATGGTAAAGCTGCCGGCCGTCGGGTTCATACACGCCAGGAACTGTACATTCACGATCTGCTTGAGTGTGAACTTCCCGCGGTCGTACCAATGGCCGTAGTCCAGGTATTGGCGTAGCAGCGCCAATGCACTTTGAGTCCCATACGCGTCCACTTGCGGCAGGTTGAGGTCATCCAGGAAATACACCAGTTGGCTGCCGACGCTAGGGCCGTAGGTCGCGCCAACGCGCTTGCTGAGCTTGGCCTCGAGGATCGACTGGAGTGCCGCAGCGTTGGTGTAGTAGTTGAAATTGACGTTCACGTTCGATAGCTCCGGACCCGCTAGCACACTGGAAGCTGTTGGCGTCGTTGATGCTGACTCCTTCATGCCTAACGAGTTGAGTAATCCTTGGACAACCTGCGTCTTGCCTGTTCCAGCGCTGCCACACAGCATAAACGGCCGTTGCTCGCGAACCATGAGCGTCATCCAGCTTGTGATGGACGCCGTCTCTGGTGTTGGCACGGTGACAGATGACATTGGTACGGAGCCATCGAACTGGATACTCTTGAAGTACGGTGATGCGCGCCACGACTCGAAGCCCAACGTGTTGGGGTTCAGCCAGTAGTCAAAGACGGTGTCGCGTGCTGGGAACTTGCTGTGCTTGAACTCTCCTCGCCACCACTCACTGAAGAGCTTGCGGTAGTCGGTGCCGTCGTCCGCTGTCGTTAATGCAGCACCAAACGCCCAGACAGAGATGAACCCGCTCAGGATGTCCACTTTTCGAGTATCCGCCAACGTCTCAGAGTCCAGCACGCCTTCCAGGAAGTATAAGTACGTCTGCACCATGCCAATCTCCTGTAGCGGCACGATGGTCTTGCACTGCTGCCGCATAAACGTCACTATCGGGTAGATGTACTTGTTCATGGTCTCCCCGAGAGCGGCACGCTGTTCAACGTTCGCCCCCTTGGTCGCAACCCAACTGGCCAGGAGCGACTTCCACTGGAAGCCATCCGTGTCCGAGATGTACAAGATTCCTGCGCGCGATACCGTTGCTGGTGTAGCGTACTTCAAGTCGCGGATCTCGAAAACTAGTCGCATGTTTGGCTTCAGCGGAATTCGCTCGTTTGATGCTAGCGTGAGCATCTTGTTGTCATCCATGACCGAGTTCATGGATTCGATCCAGTTGGCGTCCAGGTCGCCGTCGAGAACGATCCATTTGGGACGCGGGTCTGTCGCCGAGGTAGCGGCCATGTCGCGCATCAACTTGGACAGCAACCCGTCCTTCCACTCGCGAGTTCCCAGCACCATGTATCCGTAGAGATCCTCTGTGGACACAGCCTTCGGGTTCAAGTCCACAACTTTCGTGAAGTGCTCGTCACCCTTCTTCTTGCGAGCATTGACGAGGACCTCGCAGCAGTCCGACTTGCCGCTGCCAGGCGGCCCCATGACGAAGACGCAGTGCCGAATCGCAAGCAACTCGTCGAGTTGGATGACCTTGAGGCGGAACTGTTCGTGCGGCCAAAGCCCCATCTCTTCGCACGCGACGTGCACGAATTTCTCCATGGCTTCGTCCACTTTTCGTGACGGGTTCGTGTCAGGGAAGAGGTCATCAAGCAGCCCATTGAACACTAAGAGGTCCTGCTCGACGATCTTCGGCAGGTTGAAGTCCCGCAACGATCGCATGAGGATCTCCTGCTCCGAAAGCTTGGGCTCTCCCCGCTTGAACTGGCCAGCGACAACCAAAACGCTCTTCACCGCACGCAGTCCCCAGTCGTAGTGATCTTGCTTAGACAGTAGCTCCTTCAACAGCGAGTAGAGGCTGAAAAACTTGGACGCAAGCACCTTCGCCTCCCGGAAGCCTTCCGCCATGAGCATGTTCTCGCAGATGAGCACCAGATCCGGTGCCATAACGGTGATCGGGCGGAATAGCGACTTCAGTCCCTCGGGTAATTCAGACCGTCCCAAGTACCCAGGATTCATCGTGATGAACGTGCCGCATGTCGGGTCGAGCTTGACTTTGTCGCCTTCGATGACGACAGTGTCGCTCTCGCCTCGGATGCCGTCACACACGGCTTTGAACTGCACGGAGCAAACTGACAGCACCTCTGGGATGAGTCGATTGAACTCGTCGAAGCAGCCCCAGGCACCTGCACTCGCCAGACCCTTGAATATGTTGCCCAGGTTCTTGTAGTCCATCTCTGGGGAGCAGTTGAACACGTAGCAGATCTTGCCGAGTATGTTGGCAAGGTCCTTTGTCGTCTCTGTTTTGCCCGTGCCCGCTGGCCCTGCTGGAGCACAACCCATCTGCATGTGTAGCGCTTGCGTGGCTGTGACATAGATCCGATCGGTGAGGGGCGTGATCACTAGCCGCGGACCATTCCCAAGATACTCAAAGCCATAGTTGAACTGGGCATCGCAGATCTCCAGGTATGTCTTGCTCTGACGCTCGGCGCGTCGCTGCTTCATCTGGGATTGCCAAAGGAACGAGCTCGGTGCCGAGATCTGCTCGTACAGCAGCTTCTGCACGATATCCCGTGAGTGCGCATCCATGGTGATCATGCACATGGCGCGCTGTCGGTCGTCCTTGGAGAGAACAGACTGTGTCAGCTTGATGAGATCGCTCAGTTGGATCAGCATCTTGTCGAACAGCTCCTTTATGGCAGTCGCGTGTCCTTTGCCCATCGTATCAAACGCACTCTCCACTTCTCTCGCGTACTCGATACCTGCAACGAGTAACGCGATCTGAGCAGCGTCCATGTTGAAGGGGGGAGTGTTCTCCTTCCCTCCTGTCAGTGGCAACTTCTGCAGTAGCCACTCTGCGCGGTTCTGCTCCGGAAAGCGCCGAATTGAGCGAGCCACCTGTTCTTTCAGTGTACGCTGCATCGCTTCAAGGACGACTTGCAGGTAAACTTCGACCTTCCCTTCGAGCGGCACGCTTGGCTCGAAGGCAACGCGCTCGCGCGTCGCGTCGTTCGAAATGAAGTGCGTCGCGATAGCCACCGACGACCCTGCCGACTTTTCTAGTACCAATGTGCGCGTCGCAAGGAACACCTTCTCCAAGTGAACGAGGATACTCTGCGGGTCGTTTCCCTTGGAAAGCAGATCCAGCAAGTCTGCCTCCGACACGAAGTAGAAGCGCGGGAACAGCCGCCGCTTGGAGTCCAAGAACTCTTTCAGAGCTTGCTGGCAGGTTTCGAGGCCTGAACGTAGCTCCGTGAGCTGTTGATTGATGTCTGGTAGCTGGCAGGCAGCTACCACGTTGCCGCTCGGCTGCTGACTCCACATTTCGTGGAGGACTTGTCGAACTCGCTGATCAATCTCCTCGAAGCGCAGTGCTTCTTCCGGAAGCTCGCGTTTCACCTCTTCGGATTGAATGAAGAGAGGCTCCAGGTACGACCACGACCGCTGGATCTCGCTCAAGATACCGGTGACATCGGACACGAGTATCAGTCGTGAGCGCCACGCGACAGACTGCGAGTGGAAGAAGTTGTGTCGCCCTGCTGTCATCGCTTGCACAAGGAGCTGATCCGACTCAAGCATCTCGACGACCTCTTCGTCCAAATGGAGCAGCGGAACGCCCGTGTCCTTGTACGGTGTCATTGTGAACGCCACGGCCGCCCATCGATTCTCGAGTTCCTGGAGAACTGCTTCCTGCTTCGCTTCTTTCTGCGCTCGGTCAGTGATCTCTTCCACGTCGCGCTGGAACTCGTGGAGGTTGAGTGCCAGGATGTCGGCGAAGCGGAGCGACGGATTGTCTTCAGGACAGTCAAACGACTTGCCTGTGACCTTGATGAGGTCCTCCCAGTGACGTTTCCTCATGGATGGGTGGCGAAGCGCCTGGAAGAGCGGGCATGTGCTCAGGAACTCTTTCACAATCGTCTCGAACAGCTTAAAGGCGTCACAATCACGGATCTCCTTGTTGATCGCTTTCACCAGCGCGAGGAAAGCCTTGGCTTCTTCTTCCAAGACGACTCCATCGATCATACTCCACGGGATCTCGCGCGACAGGTCGATCTTGCGGGTCACCTCAGAGATGGACTCCCAGAGCTGACTTGCATGCGTTAGCTGCCGGTTCATGTTGCCCAGCACCGCGCCGCAAGGAGCCATGAGGTCTTCACACTCGAGGATTTCTGCGACGTGGAGTTTCTGGTTGTACTTCGTCTGATCTTCCTCCATTGCCGATTTCTCCGCAGCGATTGACTCTAGGGCCATGCGCACACCAATGGAAAAGCTCCAGAATTGCTTCGTCTTGAGTTGTCTCTCCTTCACCCGCAGCGACTCCAGGTATGGATCCACATCGCCGCGGAACTTGAGTCCTTGCGTTGCGATGAGTGGCGCGATGCGTGCGCTCGCGGCTGGTATCTTCCTCAGAATTTCTGACCACGCCAATTCGATCGACTGCAGCAGCTCAACCTCTTTGCCCACGACGATTCCTGCGTCCTTGAGAAAAGCAATCTCAGCCCGCAGTTCCTCGATAGAAGTTGTGATATCTTGCCCCCGCTTCTCGACCAAGAACACATGCTCCTTGAACGCAATGAGTGCTGCAGTAGTTTGTTCGGGTGACCACGCAGCATCAGCCAGCGGCTGCTCAAGCCCGACATTACAGTCTCGACACGACTGCTGGAGAGTCTGGAGGTCGTGCAAGAGCTGGTCGAGAACGAGCTTCCCCGTCATGAGGTTCATCTCGCGCGTGACAGTATCATCGAACGACGCGGTGTACGGCGATCCGTGGATCGGGCCTGGCTCGCCGCCAAACGTCCCGTTGAACTCGATGTGGACCTTGTACTCGCCAGCATTCGGCTGAGTGTAGCTCACGAGATACTTGCCGTTTGCTAAGTCTTGGATCTGCAGCGATGGAGTAAAGAGAGGGCCAGCCTCTTCGGACTCAATCTCAACCGTGAATTCGTCACCTCCACGCGTTCGCAGTCCTCGCAGGGCATCTCGTGCTTGAATAATAAAGCACGTCGGCTCGCCGCTCGCTCCACCAGTGAGCACACCCGGCCCATACGCAAAGCACAGCGGAGCGACTGTGATAGCGAAGAAGCTGAACGTCTGGAAGGTGGTGGTGAACGAGTCGCCCTGGAGAGCCACGCGCACCTGCACGTCGCCCGGAGGATATGCGGTAAAATCCGGCGTCACAACGTGAAGCGTGTGATCATTCACATACTCCCCAGGAACGTCCAGCGATCCTTTTCGACACGCGAAGCGGACGACGACCGGCCGGTTGCGGAAATCGATGCCTTCGACGACGATCGCCGTCCCACCGGTCAGCGGCCCGAAGTCTGGGAAGATGCGTGTGATGCCGTACGGAGGGCCGACGATAGTGCTGACATCGAGCGTGTAGAGGTCGTTGAGCCACACGTTCGCCCAGCCGCCGAACACAAACAGCCTGCTGCCTTTGTCGTCGTATGCCAGAGTCGAGTCGCTGCGTCCATTCGGTGGCGTCCCACGTATTTCGGGCACGGTCCACGTCATATCACCCGAGTCGAGGACGCAGATGTCGCTGACGTAGGTGCCCTGTGCGTTGTAGTTGTTGGCCTCTCCCAGCACACCCCCGAACACGAAGATCTTGGCGTGCGGGATGGCGAGCACCGCGCACGACGAGTGGTTCCATCGAGGCAGCGGGTTGACCATGTGCGTCCCCTCGACTGTGCTCCACGCGTTGGCGACCGTGTCCAGCACGTGCAGGTCGTTGAACTGGGTCACGCTGTTCCACCCGCCGCAGATGAGCATGAGGTCGTCCACGGCGCACGCCTGGTGCCCGGCCCGCTTCTCGGGCGCCTTGCCCTTGCAGCTGACCTTGCTCCACGTCAGGTCGTCCAGCCTTAGCGCGTGCAGGTCGTCAAAGTCCCGCCGGCCGTAGCCGGAGCCGCCGTAGCCTCCGAACACGTAGATACAGCGCCGGATCGCGACGGCCGAGTGCGCGCCACGTGGCGCCGGCCACGTCGCTGCCGCCGCGCGCGCAGCCGCTCCCGCACCTGCGCCAGACTGTCCCAGGACCGCCACCGGCCCCGCGCTCGGCTGCGCCCAGTCCATCGTGATGGGGTTGAAGACCCAGAGGTCGTTGAAGCGCACGCTGCTGCTGTGGAAGCCGCCGAAGACGTAGATCCGGCTGTCCACGACGGTGGCCGAGTGCTTCCAGCGCGGCGCGGGCAGCGTACAGCCGGCTGGGAAGACGAGCCGCTCCCACTCGCACGGCGCACTGCTGCTGATGCGCAGCACGAACGTGTCATTCGTCGGGCCCGGCGGGTCGCGGTAGTCGCAGCCGCCGAACAGGAAGCCGTTCGAGCCCACGATGCTCAGCGAGTGGCCCGACCGCCGCACCGGCGCCTCGCTCCCGCGCCGCGCCTCCGCCTCCAACCGCGTCCACTTGAGCACCGGCGGAGCCGCTGTCTCCGCCGCGCTGGCGTCCGCCCCGGCCGCCATCTTCGCGCTCGCGCCGCCCTTTCCAAACAACAAGTGCTGCCAGTGAAAGGGCACCGCTTCAACTTCTCCGCTAATTGGTTGAAATGCGACGGGTTAGTCTTTTCAATATTGCTTGATTGGTTGATAACTGGTCCGCAGTATTTCAACCAATGGGGGCGTCCGTGGAAGCACCCCTTCAAGATCCCGACCGACTGACCACATGTGATCCATCGGTGCCGTATCATTTCATTATTGGAAGGAGTGCGGACGGCGATGGCGCATCGAGACCTGACGGCGCGCTTCGGCGAGCGCCGCGACCGGCTGCGCAGGCGCCAGCTGCGCTTCAAGCTGCGGCACTTGGCGGGCGAGTCCGCGGCGCTCGTCGACGGCTTGTTCCAGTCCCAGAAGCAGGTGCGCGGCCGCTTTGTCACGTGCTGACTCTACGGGTCGCCAGCCTGATGACATGGCGCTGGGAGGATAGATCACCTTATACTGACAACGCGCGCGGTCGTTGCAGAACGCTCGGGGCCGTGTGATGGAGCGGGCGCTGCTGCAGGACGCGCCGGACTTTGTCGCGGTGCGCGTCGAGGAGCCGCTCAAGCCCGAGTGGACGCAGTTCGCGGAGCAGGTGGACGAGGCCGTGCGGGTGCTCGACGTCAAGCGTACGTGCCAGCCCGCCATGCTATGAGGCAGCGTCCTCGGTCCTCACTGTATGCATGCGCCTGCGCCAGTGGAGTACCTCCAGTTGATCCACACGCGGCGGCTGATGATCCGCTTCGACGACTCGGAGGAGCGCCACGACGTGGAGATCGACAAGGTCACGGCGGAGATCTCGAGCCTGTTCCAGCGCGCCGACCGAGCGCTCAGGCAGATCACGAGGCCGTTCGTCGGCGGGGAGGCGAGCGTGTCGCCCGCGGACCGCCTGGTGAGGCTCAACACGCAGCGCGCGGCTGCCTCGCGGCTGCAGAAGCTCTCGAGCAAGTTCCGCTCGCGGCAGCGCGACTACATGCAGCGCCTGCAGCTACAGAAGTTCGGCTCGGACATGTTCGACCTCGATCGCAGCGGCGACGGCCCGACGAAGGCGCTCGCGCAGGAGCAGAGCGGCGTCCCGGCGTGGGAGATCCAGGCGCGGGACGTCGAGATCCAGCGGATCGCCAAGTCGGTCGGCGCGCTCGCCGCCATCTTCAAGGAGGTCGCCGAGATGGTCATCGACCAGGGTACGCTCGTAGACCGCATCGACTACAACATGGAGCAGACGGCCAGCCGCATGCGCTCGGGACTCGACCAGCTGCGCCGCGCCGAGCAGTTTCAGCGCAACACGCGGCCCGAGCGCTGCATCTTCCTGCTCGTCGCCGGCATCCTGCTCTGCTTCGTGCTGCTCGTCATCAAGCACTCGTAGCGGCGTGACTGCGGGGTAAACATGCAGGTCGAGTCCTACTTTTTGGTGAAAGCGTCGGGCATCGGTGTGTTTCGTTTGCTTTTCTATCACTGAGGAGCGTCCAGGAGGGCGACAAGGACCGCACGGGTGCCGCCCTCGCCTCCGAACCCGGGCGACTCTCAAATGACACGCATAAGTACAAATTCTTGTCGTCATGCGCCGCGACCTCGACATGCATGCTGCCTTCCGCTTCGTGCGATGCCAGCACCTCGATGTTGTGTTTGTGTGGAGGGAGTGGCCACAAGCGACGTCACTTTAGTGTCACGACACTAAAACGAGTCGCGCAACCCTCTCATTTCAGATCGCATCGTACCTCCGAGGGGATCCCATCGGCAGGCAACTTGCCGAGACGATCGATCGTCGCGTACGTGGCCCGCGCCTTCGAGTCTAGCGCCGTCTCCATCCGCGTCCCTCCATCCCCACCGACTGGTCGACAGGCACCATCGCTATACGTATGGAATCCCGCGCGCGGAGGCAGGCGGGCATGCGCGAGACGCCGCTGGGGCCGGCGGGCATGACGCGGTCCGGCTCGCGGCTGAACCGCCGCAGCGCGCTCGAGACGGCGACGCGGTCGCGCGCGTACCTGCTGCGCATCTTCCTGGGCCTGGCGCTCGTCGCGCTGCTCGTGACGCAATCGTGGCTGTGGCGCGCGCGGCCGCAGCAGCCCAACAACGGCTGGATGCACCACCTACGGCAGTTCGACCCCAAGAGCGAGGCCGAGGACCCGCTGGCCCCGCCGCCGACGCATGAGGTGCCCGCGGTCGCCATCGACGCGCTCGAGGCGAGCGGTGTGATGACGCCCGAGGCACTGGCGGAGCGCCGCGCCAAGTTCGACCCGGCGAATCACAACGCCGACCAGAAGCAGGTCGTGGACATGATCAAGTGGGCGTGGAAGGGGTACGAGACGTACGCGTTCGGCCACGACTCGCTCAACGTCATGACCATGACGGGTACCGGGCTGCCGGGCCACGACATGGCACTCACGCTCGTTGACTCGCTCGACACGCTCTACCTCGTCGGAATGTTCGACGAGTTCGACCGCGCGAGCCAGTGGGTCGCCGCCAACATGGACCAGCGCATCTTCCTCACAGGCTTCATCAGCCTCTTCGAGACGACGATCCGCCTGCTCGGCGGACTGCTCTCTTCGTACTACCTCTCAGGTTCGTTCGGCATGTGTGCAGACTGGATCGCCATCGCTGCGTTGGAGCTGACGGCGGTGGATTGCCAGGGGAGGACCACTTGCTGGAGCTGGCCAACAAGCTCGGGGCGGCGCTGTCCCCGGCGTTCGACGAGTACCCACATGGGATGCCCGACAAGGACTACGACATTGTGGTGAGTAGCCAGCCATGGCTCCTACTGCTCACTACTTCGATCGTGGTACTCACATGGACGAGTGCTGCAGCGCAAGCGGACGCGCGCGGCCAGTTCGTTGGCTGAAGTGGGCTCGGTGCAGCTCGAGTTCAAGTACCTCGCGCGCCTGACCGGGCACCAGCGCTACTTCGACCAAGTCGAGCGCATCTCGGACTCGGTAGGTTGCGCCTTTTTTGTCAACAAACAAACGAACGTGTCCGCCGAGCTGACCGGCACCCAATGGATGATCTGTAGCTCGCGAAGCAAGTCAAGGAGCGCCACCCAACCGGCCTGCTGCCGGTCAACATCAACCAACGGAACGGATTGGCTGGTAACGCGAAGATCACCATGGGTGCCAACGGCGACAGCTACTACGAGTACTTGCTCAAGCAGGTGCGGCGCCATTTAGAGTGACGCTCTCCTCCAATGTTCGTTCCGCAGCTCATTGCTCTCATGAATTGGACGCAGTGGCTGCTCTCGGGCAAGAAGGACGACAAGTTCAAGCGCGAGTACATGACAGCCGTGAACGGGATCTCCTCCAAGCTGGTGGGCAAGTCCAAGCCCAACGGGCTGGTCTTCATCGGAGAGCTGGTGAACGGCAAGCTGGAGCCCAAGATGGACCACCTCGTGTGCTTCGTGCCGGGAATGCTGGCACTTGGGTACCTGCACGGGATGCCTAAGGAGCACCTGACTCTGGCCGAGAGCCTGATCGAGACGTGCCATCAAATGTACGCGCAGATGGAGGCCAAGCTGGCGCCGGAGATCGTCTACTTCAACACGAAGGACACGGGAGACGAAGACATCATTGTGAGCTCGCGCGACGCCTTTAACCTGCTGCGGCCGGAGACGGTCGAGAGCCTGATGATCATGTACCGCGTGACCAAGGACGAGAAATACCGCGAGTACGGGCGTGGCATCGTTCGCGCCTTTGAGAAGCAGTGCAGGCTCGACCGCGGAGGCTACACGAGCATCGGCAACGTCCACAAGGGACCAGTCAAAAAGGGCTTCCGCGACGAGATGGAGAGCTTCTTCATTGCCGAGACGCTCAAGTACCTCTTCCTGCTGTTCTCGGACGACTCGGTGCTGTCGCTGAACGAGATCGTGTTCAACACGGAGGCCCACCCGTTCCCTGTCGAGCCGTGAAGTGGATTGGATACGGACATCTTCAAGCCGGCTTGAAGGAGCCAAGTAAGGTGCTCTCTGTTGTCTCGATCGAGCCATCCTTGATGCGGTTGCTGCTGCACTGGTATAAATAGATGCTGCGGGGGTGTTGATGCGTGCTTTCTTTAGTGCACATGTGAACTCAGCAACGATTCACCCTCGAGTTGGTTTGCTCGCGTCCAATTCGTCGCGCGTCGCGCACTCGCCACCAAGCACAGCGCTCGCTCGCTGGCAGACCAATGGGCTCATCTTCTTCGTTGCTCAGCACACCAGCTGAGGCGTCTTCGTATCGCTTTGGCGACGGTCTGTCGGCTCACCAGAGCGACAGCGACGACGGGAGCAGCAGCGGGGCCAAGACCAGCAGCCCGAGCAAGAGCGTCCAGAGTGTGCCCAACACGTGCACGTGGATCGGCACGAGCCTCGAGATGCCGCCCAAGCCCTTTAGCCTCGAGAACTACTTCGAGCTGCACGCGGTGGTGGGCACGGGCATGCTGGGCAAGGTGCGGCTGGCCGAGTTCCGGCGCACCAAGAAGTGCTACGCCATCAAGTCGATGCGCAAGCGCGACGTCGTGGGCCACAAGATGGTGCGGCAGGTGGAGCGCGAGCGCGAGGCGCTGGTCCGGCTCACGTCACTGCGCCAGCCCTTCATGGCGCGCTTCTTCGGCAGCCTGCAGACGTCTGTGCACGTGCACCTGATCATGGAGTTCGTGCCCGGCGGCGAGCTCTTCCGGCGGCTGCACCAGGTGGGGCACTTCACGAACGACGAGGCCAAGTTCTACGCTGCGGAGATGCTCGTGTTCCTCGAGACGCTGCACGTCAACGGGTTCATGTACCGCGACCTGAAGCCCGAGAACATCCTCGTGGACGCCGAAGGCCACGTGCGCGTCGTGGACCTGGGCTTCGTCAAGAAGATCGGAGCGCTGGACGAGCGCACGGGCTCGAGCGTCGGCACGCCGCAGTACCTGGCGCCGGAGCAGCTGACGCCGTCTCGGGAGAAGCGCAGCTACACGAGCGCCGTCGACTGGTGGGCCTTCGCGTGCGTGCTGTACGAGATGGTGAACGGCTCGCCGCCGTTCGCGCAGGGCCGGCAGGACTCGCCCTTCGAGCTCTACAACCGCATCCTCGAGTGCAAGGTCAGCTACCCGCGGCGCATGCACCCGTCGCTCAAGGAGCTGCTGCGCAAGATGCTGGCGCCGGACGCCGGCAAGCGCCTGAGCGACGTGAGCGCCATCAAGTGCCACGCCTGGTTCGACGACGTCGACTGGGAGCAGGTCGCGCGCAGGGAGGTGCCTGTGCCGTTCGTGCCGCCGCTGCGCCGCGCCGGGGACGTGTCCAACTTCGACGAGTACCCCAACTCGTTCAGCGAGCCAAAGTCGCCGGACAACACGTTTGCCGCCGAGTTCAAGAGCTTCTGACGGGTCTCCGAGCCTGGCGGACTATATTGGCGGGGGAATGAGCCAACACCACGCGCCGTGGGGCGCTGGCAGGACGCCCATGGCTGGTGCATGGAGCAGACTGCATGGAGCGGCGGGTCGGACAGCAGGAGCATGTTGACCACCGCCGCGTGCCGCTGCAACGACGAAGGTGTGGACCAGCTGGTCGCCGACTCTGAGGCGTCGGCTGTGCGTGTCTGCCGACCCATCAGCGAACTCGACGGTCGCAGGGCGGAGTTGGTCATCCATGTTGATTGGGTCGCGAGGCGGCGGGTCGTATCCGCGTCTCGCATAGTGAAAGCAAGTCGCGAAGGTGGTGACGCCAATGAGGTTGAAGTTGTTTATCAAAACACGCTCGTGTGGCCACTGACGGCATAGTCAGTCCAAGTGAGTTGCCACGGTCGCCGCATCGGCTTTGGCGGAAAATGGCGACGCCTCTGCCTCCCAAGTAAGAGACCGCCGCTTTCGCAGTTCGGCACCCGCTGTCGGTCTCCTCGGCATGGGATAGCACAGCAGCGGCCGCAGTTTGCTGAGCGCCGCCATGTGTTCATTCCGTAACTCTGCAGCCCGTCACACTAAATAATAGCAGTCGAGCGCCATGTGCATGTTCGATCCGACGCCATGCGATGCTGATGATGGATTGGCCGCAAGCAGTCACTAAGATCCAGTTGGCCAACTGACTCCTCGGCGGGTCCCCGGCATACTGAACCCAAGTCAAGAGTCCGCGAGTCGGGAGCGGGAAGCGGAAAAGGCGCGGCAAACCAGCCGCGCAGAGAGAAAAGCCCCCCGGACATAGTAAACCCAAGTGTAAAGTTCAACCCCTCGCTTCAGGGTCGTCGAGTATCCGTGCAGGGCGGAAGGAAGTCCGGAAGGAAGGCCGAGTCACCCGTGGATGCCTCCGTTCCTCCCGAGAATTGTATCGGCACTCGGGCCCTCGGACCGCCAAGCGAGAGCGACTGGAGCGCCGCCCGCGTGACTGACAAGCGACTGAGACCGTCAGCCGTCGCCTGCGAGTGACTTGGGCGTCAAGGGCGGTCGCTGTCACACTCTCGGTTCGTGCAGAGACCGGGGGCGGCACACGATCAACAAGACGCGGAGGCCGACCCGACCGGCAGCACATCGCGTCCGTCTTGCCACTGGACAGACAAACGCGATGCCTGGGAACGAGCAGCAGGAGCAGCAGCGGGAGCCGCCGCCGCTGGCGTTCCCGCCGCGCGCGCGGCCGACGTCGGCGTCGCTCGGGCTCATGCAGCTGACGCTGGCAACCGAGGACCTGTGCGCGTCCAGGGGCCCCGAGAGCGCGCAGAAGAAGCGCGCGCGCACGCGGAGCAAGCACGCGACGGCCGCGCTGGTGGACGAGCTGCCGTCGCCCGTGTCGAGCGCCAGCTCCAAGGACTACGCGACCGGCAAGCGCCGCGGTTTCTCGGCGCCCTCGCTCAAGCGGTCCGTCACGGCGGTCGCACGCATGACGGACCGGCTGCCGTCCATCCCGTCGCTCTCGCGCTCGGTCAGCACCGAGGCGCAGGTCGAGCCGGCCGCCTCTGCTGCTGCTCCGGTGCTTCAGCGCGCCAAGACCGAGTCGGAGGGGGCAACTTCCAGCCGGACGATCACCATGGTGACCCTCCAGTCGACCAAGGCGGGGCAATCGCAGGCGGCGACCCGGACGGGAAGCTTCAGGTCGCTCAAGCGGTCGGAGACGGCGAGCAAGGCTGGGGACCACGGTGCTGAGCCGAACGACGAAGCGGAAGAGAGACTCTGTCCTCTTGACTCGCCGGTGGGCGCCGCACCTCCTGCTGGCAGCATGAGCTTCGAGGCGCCTTCGAAGCCGGAGGAGGCGGAGGAGGTGGACGGCAAGGCCAAACGGAGGTTTGCGCCTAGCATCCCGTCGCTCATGCGCACGAGCTCGAAGGACAATGCCAAGCCGCCGCCGGCCCCCGAGCCTCCGACACAAGAACTGCCGCCGCCCGTGACGATCGCGGTGTCTCCCCCAACACACGAGAGTAAAGCTGCAAGTCACTCACCCAAGGAGCCGCCGGCCAAGGAGACCCCGAAGCGAACGAAGCGGAAGTTTGTGATGCCTTCGCTGCGCCGATCGAGTACCAGCTCGAGCGAGAAGTCGGTCTCTTCGTTCGTCGTCCCGAGCAGCGACGCCGCGGCGAGCAGCAACCCACCTGGGTCTTCGTCGGACGAATCGACGATGGAGTCGCCGCTGGAAGAAGACGACGACGCCGAGCAGGAGAGCGACGACGGCGCGACCAAGCCGCAGAAGTTCGGCATCCCCGCGCTCTTCCGCTCGCTTACTGGCACCAGCAACATGAAGCGCAAAGGCTCGGATTCGAAGATGGAGGATCGGAAGGCGACCGACAGCGCAATGCCGTCACCAGGCCGGGAATCATCGGCTCGTGCAACGACGACGCAGACGCAGCCGCCGAGTCCAGTCGCGAGCGCCAAGTCGCGCAAGAGCATGCTGCCCCCGGTGCCTTCGTCAACGAAGGCCGCTGCGCGCTTCTTCTCCGGCATGAAGCCCAGGTTCCAACGGAGCGTGTCCACTGCCAAGGGCAACGGTGACAAGCCTGCATCAGCCAGTCCGAAGAAGGCCAAGACGCCTTCCACCGCCGAGGAGGACTTGTCGGACACGAACGCGTCGGACGAAGAGGAGGAGGCGAAAGAGATGCGCTCGCTGCTCTCCATGCTTCAAGTGCCGCGCGGGCGCCGAGAGTCCACGGCGCCGCTCATGTCGACCGGGGAGGAAGAGGTGTCCTTCTAGCCTCTTGCCGCCGCGACCGCACGTTGTATAACATATTGTCTCAGTGGTCAAAAGCGATCAAAGCATATCCATTCTGCACTCGTTCCCAGCGTGGGCTGGCGCACAATGCATGCGCTGGCTGTGCTCGCCCGCCTAGTCGTTGTGAAGATGGTCGGCCGCTTGGTCGTTGCCCGCCAGGTTGTCGTTGGGAGCGAAGTCGTTGATCACATTGTCGACCACCGGCGGGCGTGGGTCTAACAAGAACTTGCTGGATATCGCACATGACCAGTGGAGATGGCGTCAGGCAAAGCGGGCAGGAGACATGGAGTGACAGCTGCAAGCTGACGTACAAGATCCGCGGCGTCGCGAGCGGCCGCTGCGTCTTCCACCCCCGGATGCTGGCAATGGTCGGGTACACATCTGCAAGGTGGTCCGCGTCAGCTCCGTCATGCAGCAAGATCCAGCCACCGACAAGCACCAAGGCGAAGCACCAAGACGAAGCACCAAGGCGAAGCACCAAGGTGAAGCACCCACCTTCCAGGAAGTAGTACATGTGGCCCACGATGATCCCGATCAGGTCGGTCGTGGCGCTGTTGCCGAGCAGGATGGAGAAGGAGAAGAGCACCCAGGGCAGGTAGGGCGCCGTGAACGGGAACAGCCCGAGGAAGCTCATGCGCACGTGCTCGTTGCGGCGGCCCCAGACGTAGACCATCATGAACGTGAGCGACGAGCCCAGGAAGTGGATGTTGACGAACGGCGCCACCAACTGAGCAACAACACGGCAAGCGGCGTTAGCGAGGCAGTACTCCGCGCCAGGAAGACGCCCAGCCCACACACACGTACGATCATGACGACCGCGCCGAGGAACAGCATGTAGACAAAG
This sequence comes from Phytopythium delawarense, assembly GCA_023338175.1. Taxonomy (NCBI): domain Eukaryota; phylum Oomycota; class Peronosporomycetes; order Pythiales; family Pythiaceae; genus Phytopythium; species Phytopythium delawarense. The sequence goes on from JAADYF010000176.1 coordinate 17,683, forward strand.
TCGGCCGTGCGGCCGCGGAACGAGCCCTCCTCCAGCAGCCGCGTGTATCGGACGCTGTCAGTTCACACAGATCGAGATGGCCACTTAGCCACCGCGGAGCGAGTGCAAGTCGAAGAGACCGCGCGCGACGTACACGAAGTACATGTGGAAGAGGAAGTCGAGGCTGAAGAGCCCGAAGAACATGAAGTTGGTGAGCAGCCGCCACACCTGCACGCATTCACAGAGAGAGAGAGAGAGAGAGAACCACACGACCAACGCCGTCAGTGACTGAGCGCCAGCGAGGAAGGAGTCCGCCCGACGCACCTGTCCCTTGAAGAAGATGAGGTTGAAGTTAAAGTAGAGCGAGAAGGGCGACACGAGGTCGAGCGCGCACGCCGTGGTCGTCAGGAACGAGCCCGTCAGGTACAGCCGCGACACGACCGGGATCTCGTAGTACCACTCGAGCGGGTCGTTCATGGCTGCCTGTGAGTCTCTCTCTGTCTTCTCCTGCGGGTCTTTTGAGCGTCTCCGGTGCGTCTCCGGTGCGCCTCCGGTGCGTCTCGTTCGCTGCTGCTGCCGCGCCGAGGACTCGTCAAGCCGACCGGTCGAGGGAGACGCGTGCTCCGAGCTCAATGCGCTTGAAATGGCGCCACTTGGTCGCCGATGTGACGCCGCGTGCAAGTCCTGAGTGATGGTTGAAACATGCGCTCCGTGAGTCGACTTTCGACCAATCAGCACCCGGCCATATTATTGAGATTTTGTTCGAGAATTTCATTGTAACATATTTCGTACCCGTAAATACGAATCAGACGTACTGGACTCGACAAAAAATTCTGCTCCCACGCGTGTACCGCGGTTTTTCACCGCTGATTGGTTCAAATAGTCAGTAAACCTGTCTTTTAGGTTTCCCCGCGAAAATCGATCGGGTTACCATGCGGCGGATTTGCTCTGAAAACCGCCACTCCGTCCTGAATTTTTGGAAGGTTACATCGTAACCTCTTACCATTTCAACTTGCTCTATCGATTAGAAAAGGACACTTTGTAAAATGGTACCGTTCAAGTATATATTAAATAACACTATTAGTTAGTTGATACAGGCTCCCCACATGGTGGGCGTATTTTTCCGTTGAATGCAGAACGCCGAGCACAAAAAGACGGTACACATTTGAAACCCGTACTTGTCCGGAATCACACGGTGGTGCGGAGGTTGAAGCAGTGACCATCACTCCAAGCACGTTTCGAGTCAACAACCAACGGACGCCAAAGACAGAAGCTGGGACCACGTGGGGGGAAGCAGCTCATGAGTCGGCTCGTGCCGTACCGGACCAAGGCGCCGGACGCGGTCAAGCTGCGGATCGAGCAGACGCTGGCGACAACCATGTACTTGGTGCAGACGACGGGCCCGACGTCCTACGTGGTGCAGGAACAGAACTGCGACAAGCGGCACAAGGTGCTCATCGGGTCGCTGCAGAGCTGCTCCTGCGGCGACGCCGATGTCTGCATCCACGTGCTCTTCGTGCTGCTCAAGGTCGGCTTTCAACACGCGGATCGTCGACGTCTCTGGACTCACAAGGTGGCTGGTTGGTGCCCACGCGCAGGTGCTTCGAGTGCCAGCCACGACGCCGATCGTGTGGCAAAAGTCGCTCATCGACTCGGAGGTCGCGTGCGATTGATCGTACGCTCGGCTTCCCCGGTTCTAATGAGACTCCCCTGCTGTCGACCGACAGGTGGACATGCTGCTTCGCGGCGGGTACCGCGAGCAGTCCCGGCCAGCCCCAAAGGCGTTCATGAAGCGGCAGAAGAACGCGGCGGTGCGGCCTGAAACGGAGGCTCACGACGCCGACGTCGAGCGCCACGAGCTCGTGGAGGGCGAGGTCTGCGCCATCTGTCAGGAAGACATGGACGCGTCGCAGCCGCTGACGTTTTGCAAGAAAGGGTGCGGCAACAACTTTCACATCGAGTGCAGTACGTTAACCGATGGCAACTTCACATTGCTTAGCCAATGCCAAATATATGCTGACATGTGTCCTTGCCACGCCACGGTGACAGTGAAGGTTTTCGGCGAGAGCAGGAAACAAACCAAGGACAACATCATCTGCCCGCTGTGTCGACATGACTGGGGGGACTCGGCGCTCACGACGCTCAAGAAGGAGATCGACGTGGCCAACCAAGCGCCAAACGTGCACAAGAGCGTCGCGTGCAAAAAGTGCCAGACGAAGCCGATCCGAAACGAGCGGTACCGATGCATCCAGTGCAAGAACGTCGACCTGTGCGCCCGCTGCTTCAGTACGTCGAGCATGGCATCTCTGCTGTCAGCATCACCTCCAGGCTCTCACTGGAATGTGTGGATGGATGTCTGTGGGACAGAGGCAAACGCTCACATCAAGCACACGTTCGTCATGAAGAAAAACGTCTCGGATACGTGGATCCCTGCCATCCGCGGAGACCAACGTCGGAGTGCAATCAGCGCCGATCTGATCTCCGACTTGGAAGGTCGAGAACTCTCTACGAACGACTACGACTTGCTCCTTCAGCTCGACCAGGCTGAGAAGTACCCTCTCCAGGACTTCTTGCTGTCCGTTCTCGGTGGAGAGAAGATTGCAGCCGAGAACGCGAGAGCGTTCGGGGGTGCATCCGGGCAGTGTATGCTGTGCTCACAGACCTTGAGGATGCTGGCAGCTCTGAGAGTGTTGCCGTGTGGTGTACGTTGCGATTTCTCTACTCTCTGCTCTGATCTAGCATTCGCGCAGGGCTAACGCGTTGTCAATTGCACTGTTCCAGCACTCGTTCCACGAGAGCTGCGTCTCCCGCTCCATCCTTGCGATGCGGTATTTGTGCCCCGATCCAAGCTGCGAGTGCGTCCTCTTCCCTGGACTTCACTACCTTTCAACCAAGTCGGCACCAAAGGACTCTGAAGGGAAGCTGGCGCCAAGTGAGAAGGCTGTGCGCGACCCACTGATTGCAGTTTTTGGTCTGCACCCGACCAGCACGAGTGCGCCTTCGACAGCTCCGCAGAGGAGACTCAAACCTATCCAGACAGCGCCGAAGCGATCGGTCTCCACCAGTTCGGGCTCGCAGCGAAACCAGCGAGAGGAAGCGGTCCTACCAGATCTGCTCACGTTCAAGCCCTTCGGACGGTCGTCAGCATCTACTGGAGGCGGGAATAACGCTCCAACGTTGCCTGGAATTGATCCATCTCATGGCACCACGAACCAGAATGGACACGCAACAAACTCGAAACCGAAGAAGAAAGCGGCATCTGTGGTCCGAGGCGGCGCATTGCCTCCTATCGGCATGAGCAGCAACATGCCATGTGGTCTCAGTGGAGGCAGCGACTTGTCGCTGGACGATCGACTGAGTCACGCGAAGAAGGCTCGAGCTGAGCTCCGACAGCTGGACAAGGAACGCCGACGAAAGCAGCGAGAGGGGAGAGAAGAGAAGAGCCGTCGAGCGATTGAAAACAACCAGCAGAGCGTCGACGCCCCAGCAACAGCAAGCGTTGGTGGCATCCACCGAAGCGGTTCTCCACTGGACGGCTTCACTCCCCAGCCGCTCCAAAGTGATGCTGCACGAGTGCAACTCAAGACGAGGAAGCCGACAATCAAACCGATCGAGCACGCCCAGTACACGCCGCAGCAGAATGATCTAAATGACTTGTTCATCGGTCATCGCTAGAGACGCCGTGAGGCTCTAGGTAAGGTATCGTACATGCATGTTAAATGACCGAGTTGCGGCGCTGGCTGGGCGTCAAATGCCCCAACGATCGACGCGCGCCATGGTGGCGATGCGGAGGCGACACGCTCTTCCGCCCGCCGAAGTTGGTCGGGGATGGCGCAGGAGACATGCTGATGCGGCGCCGACGAATAATGAGCGACAAGACAATCGAGACCAGCACGCCGATCGGCACGACGACGGACGGGTTCAGCGCTTGAGCGATCTTCGGCGCGAGGTCTTCCGAGACGCTGGTGATCCGGTGCTCGAACTGGCACGACGAGATTCGCCCACGAGGGTCGCCGCAGTGCTCCAGCAGGTTGCAAAGCGTGCCCTCCAGCATGTGGCACGACAGCTGCCACGACAAGTGCGGCGTGTTGCACGAGATCTTCTGCACCATCCCGGCTTGGGCATCGACCATGGTGATGGGGTCATACTCCGGGACGATGGCGACGCTGTGGTGATGCAGCTTGGCACGGTCGACCTTCATGGACTGCCCGCCGATGTGGTGCACCAGCTTGCTGTAGCTCTGCACGACTCCAGGGGGAGAGAAGGTCACCGACGGCTTGCCGACGATCGAGCCGACGAGACGAGCAATGCCGCCGCCCATCGAGTGGCCCGTGAGAATGACGTTGCGGTCTGTGATAGCTGTCGTGTAATCGAGCAGCTCGTGGTAGTACCACGAGCTGTGTTGCAGCCCAAAGAGCGAGATCATCTCGCTGTAGAGCTCGATCAGCGTCGAGAACGTCACGTCTGGCCAAATGCGGATTGTTGGAAACACCGCCGAGAGGATCGCGAACACCACGGGCTCGAAGAACATCTTAATGTCCTCAACAAAGTCGGTGAAGCGCCAGATGTCGGTGCCTCGCACCGAGATGACGCTCGTGTTAAGTGCTGGGATGTAGGCTTCGAAGAAGTCCAGCTTGGATCCTGTCTTCGTGTTGAGCTCCGGCAAGTAGACGTCGATCTCGCCGAGCGACCCCCCGAACATTGTCGACACGAACTGCGCCGTGTCATTGGACAGCGGGTCGAAGTACGCGGCTTCAGCGAACACGGCCAAGTCGATGACGCTTAGCCCACGCCACCGGTTGGAGCACGCCGCGTACTCGGGTTCATCCATGTGCATGGATGTCTTCGGGTCGTCTGTCAAGCCGAGGTGCAACTTGACGACGGCGGTGTGGTGGATGTGGACTGCCTGCTGCTGCTCGTCGTACTCGACAGACGTGGCGTCCGGGAACCAGTCGGCGCTCTTCTGGAGCACCGAGAGGATGCTGAAGCCAGACACCGCCCCGACAAACAGGAGGAACACCACGAGCGCCGCGTACACGAACTTCTTTGCCGTGCGATGACCCATCAGCGGACGCTTCTTGTCAGGGAGTGTCTGCTTGAGCATTTGCTGCAGCGACTGCGTCAAGCGACCCATGCGTGGAACCTCCGAAGCGGCCTCGGCCCGCAAGAGCGCATCAAACAGGAACAAGCTGACGACGAAGAACGAATGTGGCCGCTCCGACATCTGCGAGCCCTTGAAGACGATCGCCCCGACGCCGAGCGCGATCGGCGCGTTGATAAGCAGGCTGCGACGGCTGAAGAGGCTGACCATGCGGAGGATGATGAGTGACACGACGTAGATGGACGGCAGCAGCAGGTTGATGATGGTGAGCTCGAGCTGTGCGTGCACGAAGCCCATGTTGGGGTGCAAGCACGCACGCGCGAACACGATGCCTTGGCCGATCACGAACGTGAACTTGAGGCGCTCGAACAAACCAGTCAGCTTCTTCTGGCTCGGCTCGCACTCGCGCACGTTGGGTAGCGTGAACATGGCGACCGCGAGGAACCACAAGATCCACACCGAGAGCAGCACCATGCCGAAGACCTCCCACTGGAACGCGTCGAGGTCGCTCAGCGGCGTGACGCGCCAGCCTACGTGGCGCACGACCCACTCGACCGACCACATGGCGCCGGCAACGTTCAGTCCAAGCAGCCAGCCGCCAAGACCGAATGTGGCCGAGGTGCTCAAGCCGAAGAGCGCGGTGCGCCAGTGCGGCAGGATCTCGAGGCACAGCTGGATGAACTGGCAGATCGTGATCGCGGTCGACAGGCGCAAGGCACGCTGGAAGACGGGGTGCTTGTCAGTCAGGAACTTGAGGTACGACTCCTCGCAGATGGTCTGCATGATGCTGAGCGACGCGTCGTCCGCTGGTGCGTCGTCGCGGCAGTGGGAGGGCACGAGGATGAGGTTGGGCAGGATAGCGAGCATGGGCAGCGCCACCGTGAGGATGACGGCCTGCGGGCGGCACTCGACCGCGATGATGCGCCGGATGAGCGGGAAGTTCTGCAGTGACTGCCACGTGAGGATCCAGGTCGCGCGGCCGAACGAGAGCACGATGCCCATGACGGACACGTACACGACAAGCACGCACAGCGCCTGCACGAACGGCATGGTGACGATCGTGATCATGTTCTCGCCGAGCACGGCCCCGACGTTGAAGAGGAAGCCCCAGAGGATCGCCACCGCCTGGGAAGGAGAAGTGTGTGAGTGGTTTGGTGAGGGAAGGAGACACACCCGCTGCGGACACGGATCGCACCTGTAGCATGACGTAGACGAAGAAGAAGGAGATGACGGTCTTGCTGCTCGCGACGTGCTTGAAGACCAAGTTGGGCAGCCCGACGAAGAAGGCGCGCAGCACGAACTCCCAGCGCATGATGTACTCGAAGTAGCTGCGCCGCCACTTGGCGACCGCCATCGACACGCGCCTGGGCATGGCGATCGTCCGCGTGGGCCTCGACGGCGACGGCGACCTCGGCGGTGACCTCGGCGGTGACGGAGACGGCGAGGGGAAGAAGGCGCGCGACGAGGAGCGGCCACCAGTGCGCTCTCGCTCTCCGCCGACTGCCGGGCTGCGGCCCACGCGGGCGTCGACGCCGCTGCCGTCTGCACTCGGAGGCGCCATCTGCGGCCGGTATCGGATGGCGGCGGCGCCTACTCAAGTGTCCGCTGGCCTGCCTCTCCTATCCCGGGGACTGGGGGAATGGCGAGCGATAAGCGACGACAAAGGTGTCGGCGGAGCGAGTGCGTGGCGCCAAGAAGATGAGGTGAGGAGCGCTGGAATGCGACACTCAGATGTAAATTAGTGTGGCGAACATTAGTTTAGGGATTTGGGAGGACGCGAATGGAAACTCGAGCCACGCTAGAATCATTGAACGCCGAGTTTTGTCGGTATTAGTGTGGGACACGTGATTTGTGGTAGTGTATCCATCTTGGAAGTGGGAGAGAGGCGAGTCCAACATGTTGTTGGATTTGAATTTTGAAGATCGTTCTCCTCAGAATTCACTTAGATTGAGTGTGGTGGTCCTTTATTTTTTTGAGTCGAGATCATTCCGAGTTGGCGTTGTGTTTCTTCCTCTCTTCTCGCAGCGAGAACATGACGCCGCCGCTTCGTGGGTCTCGAGCACGTCGTGGGCACTCGCTTCAAGGTGGAAATGCCCCGGGGCGGTGTGATTTGCAGGTAAGATCGGCTGTTGCTGGCAGAGACACGCGCTCGCTTGGATATGATTCCCTTCTCGCCGGTGACGTCCCACTGGTCTCAGCGAGACCAGTGGTCTCCGAGTCCCCTCATGGCAATGATTCACGCCTGGCAGGTACTGCGTCATTCCAGGCGCCGAGGCTGCGTAATGCCCGACAAGTCGGAAGTAAACACGAGCGATGATTGCCTCCCCCGATGCGGATGCGTGCTCCACCCATTGACGGGTGTGGGGACGTGAATGAGGATGATACTTGAAGGACACTGCAACTTGAAGTGTTGGCCATCTTGGCGGGCCCGATAGCGATCTGATACGGACCTCCTTTCACCTTGCGCGCTTCTCATGTCCTCGTGCAGCTTACGCGCGCGTCGTCCGGGCTCTTGATGGCGCCGACTTGGGTCTCGACACGGGGAACCACGTCGCCTTCCGTTCCTGCAGCTGCTGCCCCATTGCCGCCAACGCCACGCTCAGCAGAGCGCTTCCCCGCGCTTCTCGAAGACCCTCGGTCGATACCGTCGGTGTCTTCGGACGCTTCGCATCGTAGCCGTCGTCCAGCAGGGCTCCCAGCTGCGCGCGCGCCTCCTTGGTCATCCTGCTGGCGGTGGATGGCCGAGCGCTGCCTGCGCTGGTTGCTGGTCGCTTGCCGTGGGTTTTCTTCGGTGCTGGACGCGGTGCTGCGATCGGGGCCGCGGCCGACTCGAAGGTGTAGAGTCGTGAGTGGCGCCACAGCGCAGCGCTCGAGCATCGGACGACTCGTCCCGCGCCAGCCGTTCGTGGTCGTGAGCCGGACGGCGTTTGCCTCGGCTCATCCGCGTCCTTCTGACCCACTTCAGGCTCTTTGGAGTCGCTCACGACGCGTGGACTTGCCTCGCCACCACTGTCACCAACTACAAGTGCGCCTGCTAACTGGTCGTGGCTCTCCTTGGACGAGACCCAACTACTTGAGCCCAACGCTGCCCCCGCCGTCTGAGGCCGCGATCGCCTGGCACCAGCCTCTTTCGCGACCACAGTATCGCTGCTCGAAGAAGAGGCTTGCGAGCGCTCAAAGCCGGCGACGTCCTGGTCCACGCGCGCCTGCATTGCCAGCACTTTGGCCAGCGATGTGTTGGTGCCGGCCATCACCACCGCTGCCGACATCTTGTCCGCCAGCGCACTGATGGCCGTCTCGTCCTGCGCCGTCACGACCATCGGCTTCCGCTTCCTGGCGCGTGCTTCGTGCCGCAGCTGCTTCTCTCTTGCCCGCGTGAACACCAGCGCACGACGGGCCGTGTCTTCTTGAACGACCGCCTCAAACCGCTCGGCAAGCTGTGCGTACCGCTGAGGATGGCTCACCTCCAGCGCGTCCAGGTGCCGCTGGGCACCCAGCGTTAGCACGACTGAGTGGCTGTCGGCGGCGGCGAGCTGCGAGACGTGGAGGCCGACGACCGAGGTCACGAGGTGCGGGATGGTGTAGATCTGCGGGAAGGAACCGACGCCGCACTGACCCAGTTCGTCGCTGCCCCAGGCGAACATGCGTCCGTCCTGCAGCGCCGCGAGCGAGTGCAGCTTGCCGGCCGCCAGTGCCGAGATGATGTACGTGCTGTCTTCAAAGTAGTCAACGGTTGTGGGCGTCCAGCGCGAGCGGCAGTCACCGACGCCGAGTTGTCCGTTCACGTTCCACCCGAACGCCAGCACGCGGTGCGTGGACGTGAGGAGCAGCGTGTGTGCTGCTCCACACGTGACGTACGTGCATCTCTCTGCCTCGCTGTCGTTGCACTCTGGACGGCGAGTGGTCTTGATCTCGACCGGAAGGAGCGTTGGCGAGTAGGACGACGACCGCCGGTCGTTGGCGTCGTCGTCATCGAAGTAGCCACTGCTAGCTTTGCGCGGGACCTTGCCGACCGGGTTGCACGCCCGCCCGAGCCGTCCGTGCTCGCTCCACCCGCACGTCAGCAGCGCGCCGGACGCTAGCAGCACTGCTGTATGCACGTCTCCACACGCCACGCGCGCCACTCGCTGACCACGCAACGCTTCGATCGACTTTGGCGCGTCGATAGTCTCGAAACCGCCGTGGCCCAGCGCGCCGCACGCGCCGTGGCCCCACGAGAAGACGTCGCCGTCCTCCGCGAGCGCGACCGAATGCCTGGCGCCACACGCGACGTGCACAATGCGCTTGTGGAGCAGCGACCGGACCACTTGAGGCTCTCGAACGACTGTAGGTATCGCCACCGTCGGTGGTGTTGTCGCCGTTGGTGTGCCACCACTGCCTTGGCGTTCGCTGCTGTCCATTATCGGATGTCCAGACGTGCCATGGCCTAAACGTCCATCACGTGTGTCGCCCCAGGTCAGCAGGTAGCCCTGCTCCGTGATGGCGACCACGTGGTGGTCTCCGCATGCGACGTCCACGAGCATGCGGCTGAGCGCGGCGTCCGCCCCCGCCCCTACCTCCAGCGAGATGACTGCGGCGCTGGCGGTCGAGGTCGGGTCGACGACAGCGCTGTCATGCTCCAGCAGCTTGCCGAGCGAGAGCAGCGCGCCGCCCTTGAATAGCAGCACGCTGTGGCTGGCGCGACTCGCCACTCTGACGATCGTGTTACTCGCCGCTTCGTGGGTCAGGCTGCCGCTCGCGGAGTACGCGCAGAATCCGCCACCGGTGTCGGAAGTGCCACTGGGAAAGACGTCGTCGAGCGGCATCAGCGAAGCGCTAGTGTTGACTGCGCAGCCAGAAGTAGACGTCGCCATGGGCTGGACGAGCAAACTCCTCCTCGTCCGCCGGCGTTCCAGCATCTCGACTGTCCGCACCGTCGCGTCGTTGGCTGCCTCGACCGCCGCCATCGCAGCCATCGACGCCGCCGACGTCGGTCTTGGCGCTGCTGTTGCTGTCGTCTTGGTAGCAGGAGGCGTTGGAGGCTGCTGCTGTTGGACAAGCACGACGGATCTCGCCACCAGCGCCTTACGTCCAGCCTGGTCGTCCATACCCAGCTCGATCTCGGTGAACTCGTGACAGCTCTGCGCCTGCGTAGCTGACACGGACGTCTTGACCACCACCTGAGTGGCGGCGCCAGCTCGCGTGTATGTGCCCGACGCCTGCCCGGAGGCGAACGCGCAGCAGCCAAGTCGAGTATTGACCTGCACGCAGACAACGGGGGGCGCGAGCAGCACACGCGGCGACTGAAAGCGCACATCCATGCTGCTGCTCACGTGGTCGATCGTCTGCATGCGGTGCGGGTCCCTACTTGCCAGCGCGCCACCATGGTCGTCGAGCAGGTTGCTGCCCGGGGCCGCAACGCGGAACACGCGTGGTGACCGCCAGTCATCGCGCGTGAACACGTGCAGTGATGGCGACACGCGCAGACCCGGCGGCAGGTTGGTCGGACGCACTGTGACCGGGTGGGTGGGGACGGCCGAGAGCGCGGCTGAGTAGAAGGCCGCGACGCCGCCGATCGTCACGAACAGCTTGTGGCTCGAGAAGACAACGGTCGGGATGCCTCCGACGTGGCCGTCGGTTGCGGTGACGATGCCCAGGCGCCGACTGCCCTGCGCGGTGAGCTGCCGTCGTAGCCGGGTCGGCGCTGCAGTCTTCGGTCTCGGTGTCGGGAACGACGGCCGGCGTGTCTCGCCCATGCTCGGTCGATCGCTGTTCGCCTCTCTGGGTGACTGACTTCCTTGACTCGAGTCGAGATGGAGACGGCGTGCGAGTATTTTTACACAAGCAAGTTTCGTGTTGGCACGCGTTACCTCTTGGATACGAGCAGGAGATGGCGGGTGCACTGAACAACAGACACGCCAAAGGACCTAAGGCTTGCGTGCGCCAGCGACGAACGAGTCGTCCTGCCGCCACGCGCAGTCGACGTCCACGAAGCCGACGCGTGCCAGCGCCTGGAGCTGCGCGAACAGCGGCAGCTGGCCCACGTGGTCGCCGAAGATGACGTGTCCGCCGGGCTTGAGCGAGCTCCAAATCGAGCGGAAGACGCGCTCGTACTGCTCGGTCACGGAAGTCGCCCCGTTGAAGAGCCCGGAGCCCTGAGTGTAGTGCTTGGGGCGTTCGACGAGCACGTGGAACGCGAGACAGCCGATGACGACGTCGACCGGCTGCGGCAGCAGCGATGGTGCGCTCGCGTCCGACGCGTCCACGGAGCGCGCGACGGTCTCGAACTGGCCCGTGAGGCCCTTAGACGCGAGCCGCTTGCTGGCGATACTCAGGCGCTCGCTGGATGTGTCCAGCAGCACCACGCTAGCAGTCGGGTACGCCTCGAGCAGGGCGACTGAGGCGCGGCCGCTGCCGGCACAGACGTCCAGCACGCGCTTGCCGTCGCATGGAGGCAGCGCCAACACGAGCTCCGAGAGCGTGCGCTCGGCCAGCGGCATGCGGCGCTGCAGCTGCAGGTCGTACCAGTACGCGTTGCCCCAGAAGCCTCCGCGGCGCTCCACGTTCCTGCTCCAGCTCTCCACCGGCACCGACGGTGGCTGTGTTGCGGTTGGCGCGGGCGATAGCGCTGCGAACGACACGGCGTGGGCGATCGCCGGCGCTGACGGCTTGACTGGCGTTGTGCTCGCCGAGTGCACGGGAGGCGGAGACCCCATGGAGGCCATAGGGGACTCGCCGCTCTCGCCCGCCTCGTCGAGCTTGCGCTTGAACCCGGTGGTGATGGACGTCGCGGTCGATGCAGCGGCGCCCCCGGCCTTGGCGCGCTGCAGCTGTGCGCGGAAGCTCGTGAGTTCCTCGAAGTGGCGCGTCTCCATGTGGTAGCGGATGCTCTGGCTGCTGCCCTTCTGGTAGTTGAGCGACTTGGCGCAGCGCAGGCACCAGATGCCCGTCGCGTCGTGCGTCGTCCAGGCCTTCTTGCCCTCGGGCAGGCGCGCGGCCGGCGCGATCAGCCGCGCGAACTGCCAGTACTCGGGCTTGCGCACGTTCGTCTGCGTGAACAGCGGCGGCGGTGACGGCGACGGAGACGCGCCCACGGCGGCCACGGCGGCCCCGGCCGGGCCGGAGGATACCAGCGCGTCCGCGCGTGCGCCGTCACCCTGCGCGTGGCCGTTCTGCGGCGAGGGCGACCCGCCAGCCGCCGCCGCATCGCCGCCCGACGGGAACCCGAGCGCGCTCATTTTTGAACTCCAGAGTGTGCGTTGACGCGAGCAAAGTTGGAGTGAGACACACCACGAACCACGCCACGAGTGCTTTTTGTGGTGTGGTGCACCCAAAGCCGACCGTGTTTGGGAGTCACTTGACCAGTGTTCGTTCAACTCGAGATGCAGTTTGAATGTTGAAGGGCAAGTCGGCTGCGGTTCGAGCACTTCAAATGCAGGACGCGACGTGCCGACCGCTGGCGGATCATCAATGGCAAGCTGTCACTGGAGAGGTGATGTATCATTGTCTAGCGAATTGCCTTCCGATCCCGGCGACAGCAGCGCCGTGACGGTGGATAGTGTCGTCACGATGTCCTATTCGCCAGTCTTGGTAGCGTCTTTTATCAGGTGGCACCTCCGAGGGAGGCTCTAGCAGGCTCGTGCTGCAACCAAGCGACGCTCCTGTGTCGTTGCATACTGGTGACGGAATGGTAGTCACTCGTTTGTTGTCGGTTTTCGACGGCTCTGTATGTGCTGTTGTCGTCTGTCTCATTGTGCGTCTGAGGTTTGACGCGCGGACAGTTGATGATCCGTGTTTTGATGGCACTATTGAGCGGCCAATGAATGCGTCGAGCCTCGCTGTAGGCGGTGCGTCTGACACTTCTGTTGATGGCGACGCGGCATCGATTGACGACGCGAGCGACAGCTGCGTCCGCCAGTTAGACAACACGTCGAGCTCCTCCAGGCGTTCGCAGTGCTGGAGCCGAGCGACCTTGACTGCAGTAAGTACAGACAGCGCTTGCACCGCGGAGGGTCGCGGCCTCGTTGAAAGTTCTTGGCACCTGCTGAGCTATCAAACCTTGGCCTTCACAGTGCGGTCGCAAGCGAGAAGTCGAGGTTCTCCGATGCCTCCAGAGGGCCATCAGACTGAATCACATTCACCAATATGGGAGCCGTGATGCTAGTGCAGTGTGCGTTCTCAGCCGCCGCAGGAAGCCCCCATGGAGCCCGATATGACAAGTTTGCTGAGGTCCTTCTCTTGACCATCGGTTTGGTGCAGGCACCACTGGTCCAGAGAAGCAGCAAGACGCTCGTCTGCTGGTATGTCGCCTTGCTGCTGTTGAGGAAACGTATGCGCCACCGCAAGCGACGCCAGTGGTGTCACGCCAGCCTGCCACTTGCCAAGCGCCTTCACACCAATCAGGTGTTCGTCTCGGTCGGGTCGAGGGCTTTGGTGTCAGGCTTACCAACAACCTCGCCGCGATAGAACTCGAGACGTCGGCTGGCGCTCGGGTCCCGCGAAAAACGCGGCCTCGCTCGATGCTGTAGTGAAGAGCTGCAGCTTCGCCGACTGAATCGAAACACCCACGGGACTCCAATTGAAGACCCCGTTCGTGTGTGAATGCTCGAGTGTTTGGGCGTCTGCGTGAGCAAGCGAGGCTGCCTCCATCGAGGGAGAGCCACGCGCTGCAGTGAGCGCGCTGTCTTGTGTCACACAACTCGCGTGCCTGCCTGCCCTCCAGTCGTGCTGTCCATCTTCGCTCCAAGCAGCAAAGGTGGCACTGCCGATGCGTGTCAAAGCGGGCGCGTTTCTCTGCAATCGGCTCAACTCGTCGCCAGGACAGGACCCCATGCGTGCAACCGAGTGCATCAGCAGCAGTGTTGCGACCCCATGTGTCGACACTTGAGCATTGAGATCTCCAAATGTGGGGCTTTGCTTGGACAAACCGGTTCGGTCGGTCACTCGTGACGCCACGCCGACGCATCGTCATCACGCGTCCCGAAGCGACAACCTAGTGTGCCCCACGCAAAGATTCGCCCTTCAACCTTCCATAAAACATACCCTGACTATCTATGTCTTACCAAACATTCGCAATGTGTCTAAATTTACCTTCAATAACCAATCAGCGGAAACCGTCATCTCTTTTTCGTATCCTGCACAGATTGCGTTGCGCCTTCGGGGGGGGATCGGGCTCCGTCCGTCTCCGCCCATAGACAAGCGGTTCATTCGCCAACCCGCCGCGTCGCCGACAAGTCGCGCTCCAAGCCTCCAAGTCTTCTTCTCCCCCCCCCCTTTCCGCCACGATGATCAGCGACTCGGCCGCCTGGAAGCGCCTGGAGGAGCACGCCGAGTCGGTCAAGGCGTCGACGCACCTGCGCGCGCTGCTGGCCGACGAGAAACGCAACGAGGTCTTCCGCACCGAGCAGCGCGGCATCTACCTCGACTTCTCTCGCCAGAACGCCACGCCGCAGACGCTCGACCTGCTCTTCGAGCTGGCCGACGCCGCCGACCTCAAGGCCAAGCTCGCGGCCATCGCCGCCGGCGACCACGTCAACGTGACGGAGGACCGCGCCGTGGGTCACATGGCGCTGCGCACGCCCAAGGGCAAGAAGTTCGTCATCGACGGCCAGGACGTCATGCCCGACGTGCACGCCGTGCTGGACGCCATCAAGGCTTTCTCGGACGCCGTGCGCTCGGGCGCCAAGCTCGGCTCGACCGGCAAGCCGCTCAAGAACGTCATCTCGATCGGCATTGGCGGCAGCTACCTTGGCCCCGAGTTCGTCTTTGAGGCACTGCGCTTCGAGAAGACGGCGCACGCCGCCGCCGAGGGCCGCACGCTGCGCTTCCTCGCCAACGTCGACCCTGTGGACGTGGCGCGCGCCACGGCCGGCCTCAACCCCGAGGAGACGCTCGTCGTCGTCGTCTCCAAGACGTTCACGACCGCCGAGACCATGCTGAACGCGCGCACGCTGCGCAAGTGGCTCGTGGACGACCTGGTGGCCAAGGGTGCGAGCGAGAAGGACGCCGTGGCCAAGCACATGATTGCGGCCAGCTCGGCCGTGCCGCTCGTCGAGGCCTTCGGCATTGACAAGGCCAACATCTTCGGCTTCTGGGACTGGGTGGGCGGCCGCTACTCGGTCACGAGTGCCGTCGGCGTCGTGCCGCTCGCGCTGCAGTACGGCTTCGACCAGGTCGAGCGCTTCCTGGCCGGTGCGCACGACCTGGACAACCACCTGCTCGAGGCGCCGCTGCGTGAGAACCTGCCGGTGCTGCTCGGCCTCATCGGCGTGTGGAACTCGTCCTTCCTGGGCCACAGCTCGCGCGCGCTGCTGCCGTACTCGCAGGCGCTGCTGCGCTTCTCGGCGCACATCCAGCAGGTCGACATGGAGAGCAACGGCAAGCGCGTGACGGTCGAGGGCGTCGAGCTGCCGTTCCAGGCGGGCGAGGTCAACTTCGGCGAGCCCGGCACGAACGGCCAGCACAGCTTCTACCAGCTCATCCACCAGGGCCGCGTCGTGCCGTGCGACTTCATCGGCTTCTGTGAGTCGCAGAACCCCGTGTCGCTCGCTGGTGAGGCCGTGAGCAACCACGACGAGCTCATGTCCAACTTCTTTGCGCAGCCGGACGCCCTCGCGCGCGGCAAGTCGATCGACGACCTCAAGGCCGAGGGCGTGCCCGAGCACCTGCTCACGCACAAGGAGTTCCCGGGCAACCGCCCGTCCATCTCGCTGCTCTTCCCCAAGCTGGACGCGTTCACGACGGGCCAGCTGCTGGCGCTGTACGAGCACCGCACGGTGGTGCAGGGTGCCATCTGGGGCGTCAACAGCTTCGACCAGTGGGGCGTCGAGCTCGGCAAGGTACTCGCCAAGCAGGTGCGCTCGCAGCTGCAGGCCTCGCGCACGAGCAACGCCCCCGTGCAGGGTTTCAACAGCGCCACCAGCGCCATGCTGACCAAGTACCTCGGCTACAAGTCGGCCTAAGTTGATGGGACGCCATCGCCAGCGTCGCTGCTCGGTGGCCGACAATCGATAGCTAGCTGCGTCGCCCAGTGCGGATGGAGCGGCAACCTTGAGGTGGGCGGCCAGCGACTCTGACAACTGAAAGACCAAACAAACAAAAAATGAATTTCTGTAATGCTGTGCTGTGTTGCTGGTCGGATGATCACTTGTCATGGCAGCAAGGAGAAACCACGGCGAGGATGTACGCGGCCTATCGATCGACAGGGGAGACGACTGCAACTCCTGTCGAGGCGCCTGCAAGACTGTTCCAAGCATCAACCTTGGCTGTCTGCACGGGGTGCCCAATTCGTTGGCATAGTGGAGGCTGCGAGTGTCAGTCACGCTGTTGTGGTTCTTGGCTCGAGATGGCGAGAAGGATTGAATCGAAACCTGATGTGGCTTCAGATCTCAGCAATCTAAAGGGGAGTTCAGCTTTGACGCTGAAGTGGAATTGGTCAAGTTGAAGTGAAGATGGTGACCAGGCACCAGGCTCGAGAGCAAACACGTCAAGAGTGGGGTTGGGCGACGGCGGCCGTCGTGTGTTGATATGTTTTAGTTGTTGTTGCTACTGTAGCCGACTGGCCCGCGCAACCAATCGCCCTCTCCACGACGCGGCGCGACTACGTTACTTCTTGCCGCCCTTCTTGCCCT
>JAADYF010000177.1:0-34351 GCA_023338175.1 Phytopythium delawarense
CCGAGCATGGAAGCAGAGGATCTGCTTCATATCCTCCGTCAACCGAACGAACCCGCCGGTCGGATCACGCGGAAAGGAGGCCAGATTGGGGACGTCGACTTGACGACAGTGGTCGAACTCGGGCAGCTTGGCGGCCTCCTCGAACCAGTATTGACTGGTGGAGCTGACGGTAAGGCCGCGCCACTCGGGAAGTTGCAACATCTTGTAAAGCTGACGAAGCCGGCGAGTAACTCCATAGTCGGTGCCAATATGCGCTTCGCTCTTCAGCTTGCTCATACTCTCTGCGGCGATCATGTTGTGGTACGGTGCATTCCATGCTGACTCGAACTCAAGTGCCTTGTCGAACGTGGCGAAGCCATGAACCACACATATCGTTGTCCACGGCTTACGTGGAAGGTTCCGATCAGGTCCGCCCGTCTTTTCTCCGTTGTGGCGCATCAGTCGGTCGAGTGGCCACGGCGTACTCCCGATATACGTGACTGGTCGATGCCCTTTCTCTTTGTCCACAGGAGTGTTCAAGTAGCAGGCATTGAATTCCACGTCATGAGGCGTAGCGGCAGCAGCTAGTGCCATCTCCATCCTCTTAACCTGCATGTCAGCAGCAGTGCTTGCCGCTAGCCTGTTCGTCGCAGAGTCTGCCGTCGGAGTGATTGAGATCGCCAGACTACCGGCTGTAGCAGTCGCCATTAGGATGGTCTCCGCGCCATATACTCGGACCGCCGGCCGCTTGGTCTCTGTGTCGGTGGCCGTCGCTGGCCTCTTGCTCATGCCGTCAGCTCCATCAGTCTTCATGGCCGCTCTTGAGGCCGTTCACAAGTGAGGTCCACCGTCCATGTTGAAGCGGGTCAACTGCCGCATCGAAATGGGTCGGGTCTGACATGAACGGGCCGGGTCGGACACGAGCAGGTTTCCAGAATCCGACCGTACCAAAATTCTGGTACTAGGTGAGTCCTCCATACAACAATACAACATCCACACCGTTTTCTCTGTGGTGCGGCGCGTCAATCGCGGCCGCATCCGCATCCGCATCCGCATCCGCGGCGTTCGTCATGGCATATCGAGGCTCACCGTTGATGACCAAGCGAGTTCCAAGGCGGCCTGATGATCGGCATTGATGCCAACAACACACGAGTCCATTCCATCCATCGGATCAATCGCTCAGCACGACTACTGTTCGCAATTCTGGAAGCACGAGGCCGTCAACGCAAGTCCGAGGAACCACGAACGGCGTCAGTCATGTCGGAGATTTGCGTGCAGTGCAGCCAAACTGGCTGATTGGTATGAGATGCTCACATCCTGCGCACTGGGCTCAAGCGCTCGCTGCCTAAAACTTGGAGCCTGAGCTCATGAAGCGGATCATGTCGACCCTCTTGCTTTTGGCACGCTTGAGCGCTGGTGCTCCTCCGGGCTTCAGCAGCGAGCTAGCAGACAGCAATAGCACCACGCGTCAGTGATGCAATCAAGCGCGCTGGCATCGAGTTCGGGGCAGGCAACTTGCATGATTTTCTCGCCCCGACTAGCACGCCGAGGCGGCAGCTCGGCTGAGGAAGCAGACGACCGGCTGGCTGACGGGCCACCTGGTTGGCTGCTGGCGCCGTTAAGCGGACGGGAGGGCCGACTAGCTGCTGCATGAGACGGTGCTGGCCTCTGGACGACATTACCGGATGCCAACAGCACCGTCGGCATGCCAAGCATCCCGGTGTTGTCACGTGGACGCTTTCTGTTGGGCTCTGCAGGCACCATCGGGCTCCATCGCCCGGTCGGAGGCCCTCGTGCCGACGTAGACGTATATACCCCTGCAGAAATGTTATTTGGCTGGTTGGCCGTCGTGAAGAGCGACTTGCGGATGTTGCCGAGCGAGTTGTTGAGCTGTTGACGCCCTCGCCCGGCCTTGGAGAAGTTGGTCGCGATGTGGCGCAGGCAGTACTGCGACTATAGCATACAGAGGGATGACTCGCACGTGAGCACAATGAGCAAGCACATGAAGACAGAGTCTTGCAACGGCAGGCCGACCTTGGAGGTGTTGACAGCGAGTCGGCAGCGCGCTTCGCCCGCACTCGTCCCCTTGCAGACACCAAAGTCGGTGGCGATGCCCAACACCACCACCTCCGCCGCGTGCGCGACCTTGAACGCGAACTTGCTCTTCTCGGTCGCGGGCAGGAGGGACGCGTTCAGCAGCGCTACGACCGCGCCCTCGGCCTGCTTCCAATGCGCGTCGTAGGCCTCGTCGAAGAGGAACACGCCCAGCTCCGTGCCCTCGAGGTCGGCGAGCCCCCACACCATGAACGTCGACCCATTCGCCGTCGGCTTGGACAAGGTCTTGCGCACCAGCACGCCGATCGTGACCCAGTCGAGCTGCCAGCAGCGCGTGAGTTGTCGAGGCGGCCACACGGGGCGAGCAGCAGGACACGAGGCCTACCTGTTCGTCGGTGAACGTCTCGCGGGGCACGCGGTCCATGGCCGCCAGCGAGATGAACCGCCGGCCGCTCATCTCGGACTCAAGCTCCGCCGCGGACACCGTCCGGCGCGCAATGCGTAGCTTGGAGAACGCCTCGACGTCGCCGCCGCCGCCGGTCTTGGCGCGCTTTTTGGCCGCTCCTTCCGCGGTCCGTTGCTGCTGCTGCTGCAATGGCCTTGGCGCCGCGTTTGCAGTCGACGGCCGCGCCGCGGCCGCACCGGCAGCCGCCTGACTTTCCGAGGCCGCAGCCGCTCGCGTCGGCGCGCTGGCATCCACCGCCGCCGACTGCGACGACGACAGCGCCGCCCAGTTCCATTGACCGCCACCGCCATCGTCACCGTCCGCCATGGTTTCGCTGTTGCAGTTTATTCCAGTGGGCGTAACCCATAACCGTAACCACACGTAACTCTTCGCGCCGAGAGCTCCCCGGAGGTCCACAATATCATCGCTGTCACCAAGAGGAGTCGACCTCCAGGCCGCCGCCCCCACGCCTTCCAGAGGCCGCCCGCAAGCAGCCTTCCAGACGCCACTAGGGCCACGACTGAGGGCGCCATGAGCCGGCACAGCAAGAACGCGACGGCGACGACGCACTTTACGTACCACGAGAAGACGGCGGCGGGGCACGGGACGCTGAAGCGGCGGTTCGGCAAGGACGCGCAGCTGCCGTTCGGCGTGTGCTGCCTGTGTCTGTCGAGCACGCACGCCGGCAAGAGCCCGCTGGTCTCGCCTGGGGGCTTCGTCTACTGCAAGGAGTGCATCTACGCCAACCTGCTGGCGCAGAAGCGCGCCATCCAGGAGAACGTGCTGGCCTACGAGCGCTTCTGCGACCGCAAGCGCCAGGAGAAGCAGGACGCCGTGGTCGCGGGCGAGCGCGCGCAGCTGCAGAAGTTCCTGGACGCGAGCACGGGCAGCACGCTGTCGGGGTCGGTGCTGGCGGACGCAGCGGCGGCGGCGCCTGCGGACAAGCAGGCGGTGGAGGCCAAGCTGCGCGAGAAAGTGGATCGCGCGACGGACGAGGCCAAGCGCGAGGCCATGAAGCGCACGAGCTTCTGGATCCCGGACAACACGCCGACGGCCGACGTGGCGGTGGACAAGCCCGACACCAAGACGCGCGATCCGATGAGTCTCGAGGAGATGAAGCTCAAGCACCTCATGCCCGTCAAGTTCGAGTGGTCGACGGCCGCGGAGGACGGCGGCAAGGAGGCGCCGCACGTGCTCTGCGCCGTCACCAAGAAGGAGATCACGCACCACCAGGCCGTGCTGCTGCGTCCGTCGGGCCAAGTCATCCTCGAGAGCTGCCTCAAGGGCATGGTGCTGCCGACCATGACGTGCCCCGTTACGGGCCTCAAGCTGCGCAAGAAGGACATCATCAAGCTGCAGGCCGGCGGCACCGGCTTCAGCGCGCACAGCACGGTAGAGGCCAAGAAGTACCGGCCGTCCATGACTTAAATATACCTGCCAATGTCCGAGAGCGCGTCCGGCCGAGCGCCGCTGGCCCACTGCGGCCCGAACGACCTGTAGATCGCTGCCTGGATGTCGGGGGCGTCCATCCCGCCTCGAAACAGCTCGCGGACGGCCTGCAAGGTGGCATCGCAGACGTCCGCGATCGACAGCCACCGTGGCGCCTCTTGCTGGGCGTTGTCTTGGTTGTCAGCGCCACCATCGACGCCTCCATCGTCACTGTCTGTCGATAGCTTGGGCGAGAAGGCAAAGCCAACTTTGCCGAGCAGACTCTCGTTCACGACGAAGTGCACCTTGCGCTCATCGATGATACCTGCCAAGCACATTCTCCAATGATGAGACGTGGAACCATTCGCACTGATCGACGCAGTGGCACGCACCATCCGCCGCGAGCTTTTTGTAGCCTGCGAGCGCGGAGGAGGCGTTCTCAGCCATGACCACGACCAGTACATTATCGCTGCTGGACGCAAGGAGCGTGCCGACGGTGTCTAGCGACGAGGCTGTGGCCAACACACCATACTGGAACAGCAGCCCACTCGCGACGTCTTGAGCACGCACGCGCACGCCGGACGGTCGAGGTCGGTCACTCGCCGGTTCATCGGCGCCAAAGTCGTCAACCGGGAGGATGACGACGCGAGCGCAGTCAGCGGCAGTGAAGTGGTCACGCAGGGCCTTCAGCACGGCCGAGAGCGGATTGAAGCTCACGTCGAGCAGCTCGCGAGCGAATGGCACAGCCAGAGCCGGCGAGAAGACGCCAACGGTGCGCACAGTTCCCGCTGTCTCTGTGTGACGTCATGAAATCCATCAGCCGGCGCACAGATAACCACTGATGGCAACCCAGCATCAATCTTACCTCTCACTCCCTTGGCGGCGTTCATCACGTGCCATGCGTGTTCCGCGCTCGCTTCGTCGCCGATTTCCGCTTCCACCAGTAGGACGCGGCTGCTGTCGAGTCCCTTCGCTTCGTCACCGACATCTCCTCGCCAGTGGATGCCGAACGCAGTCCAGTCGACGGGCCCTCGGCTCCGCTGCCATCGTTGGCGTGGCGCCGCCATCACAGACACGTGGTCACCGTGCCTGGTCTTGGACGCCCTCGACAGCGCGGAGCCCACGGGCGCGGAGCGCACGACCCTCTCTTCTCCTATCGCTGACGTCACGCCATCGGCCGCTGCCGCCTCGGACTCTGCGCCGCACGCGCGCCACACGCTCCAGACCAGTCCGTAGCTGCCAGTCACATAGCGAAGCGCGCGCACGGTTCGCAGCGCCAGGACGCGCCTGGCCACGACCGCGGGCGGCAGCGCCGGCGGCCAGACGCTCGGGAGGATGAGCGTCGTCTCAGGCACGCCGACCGCTAACGCCACGTGCCTCGCCGAGACGGAGGACCAGACGGCGCTGGGCATAACGTTGACGGCTGCGAACGCGAGCGCGAGCCGCAGCGGCACCGGCCGCTGTTCCACGTGCAGACAGGCCTCAGCGAAGCCCAGCGAGAAGGTGGCCAGCAGCGCGCCGCCCACGCGCAGGCGCTCGTCGCTCGCGGAGGCCGCGCAGCCGCCCGACGCGCGCGCGAAGTCGCTGGACGTCGCCACCATGATGGCTCGGAAGGTCGAGGTGGTCGGTCACTTGGAGCTTCACGTTGATCGACGGCGTACTGCAGCAGACACATTAATACAATTATCGAGTCTGCTGCGGTAGGTGATGGGTGAGGCTGTACCGTGATAGTCCGCGCAAAGTTCGACACTTTCGAAGCAGGTGACGCGCCGGCATGGGCCCGCGGCCATCGCGCGGCAACACGCGCGTGACCTGGCTGGCTGGAGGCGCGTGGCCTGGCTGGTCGTGGCCGCGGGTACACGGTCGAGAGACGAGTCGAGTCGACTCAAAGCGGCTGGCCGCGACGGGTGATTGGCCGGCGAGCGCGGGGCCGAGCGTGTGCATGTGACATACCCACCCTCGCGTCATTGGCGTCGGCGTCGGCCAGCCAGCCACTGGCGTGGTTGACTGCCTTGCTGTTGCCAGCCAGGCGGTCAAGCGCACACGACGTCATTGCTGGCGTCCGAGACTGCCCGACTGATTTGTCTCGTCGCATGTGGACTGGGTAAAGGGCTGACGCATCGCTGACGCCAGCGCGGCATACTGGGGACAAGTCAAAAGGCCCCCACGTCTTTGCCAGTCGCACGGCTCGTGGCCGAAAATTCAGATTCGACCGGCCGCCGGAACGCAGAAACGAGCGCGGGGAAAAAAGAGATTCGGCCCCGGTAATCCGTCGGATTGGACGACCCCATAGTGGACGCAAGTCATGGCCTGCCGGTCGGTGGCTGGTGCCCTGCCGTCTCACGAGACGTCACCACCCGTCGCCTTCAACTCGACTGGTCCTGTCACTTTTTCCCGGGCACCGCCTGCCTCCCCGAGCTCTCTCGCTCGCTCTCGCTCTCGCTCCACTTTCCCATTCACCAAGCGATCAGCAAGTCAAACATCGCACTCCACCCACTCCACCGAGCCAACAACGATGGGAGTCCAGCCGCCGTTCGCAGCGATGCCGATCCGCCAGCAGAGCGACAGCCGCCTGCCCAAGCCGCAGAACTCGCCGACGAAGCGCATTAGCCGCCGCCACACCCTGGAGCAGCCCGCGACGCCCGTGGTGTTGCCCGCCGAGGCACAGCAGCTCAAGGACAAGATCCTCGAGAGCAGCCCAAGCAAGCTCTCGCGCTTCAGCCTGAGCCACATGCGGCGCGTCGTCATCCCGCCCGTTACCATCCCGAGCAGCATGAACAGCTCGCGTGCCGTGTCGACTGTCGTGGCGGGCAAGAGCGTGCCGTACACGCGCCGCATGTGGGAGAACCGCAAGAAGAAGACGTTCCACCTCGACATGATCGACGAGTACGTCCAGCTCTACCGGTGAGCCGGCTGACCGACCGATCAATCTACAGTAGAGCACTATTTAATGACATCTTGCACACGTTTCATCACACCTCTATCGCCTGCATCCCATCGTTCAGCCCTCGTTATCCTCCAAAGCTTCGCGTCACGCCCCATGCCGGACTTCAGTGCCCAGAGCGGTCGGATCGGATCGTCCCTTCAGCGGCAGCTCCGGCAGTTTGAGACGTGGGTATCATGACACCACGGACGTCGTTCAAACTTCAAGTGGGAGCGCTGCTTGGGGCGCCCAGACACGCGCATGTGACAGACCACGCACCCGGATCCAAAAGTGCGTGTCTGCGCGCGGCCCAAAGACCGGAATTTGTGTACTCGCGGGCAACACGACGAGCACAAAGAGAAGCGACTGGAATGACTTCGCGCCATACCGAGCGCGAGTCACTTGCTTGCAGGCAACTGCAAGCGCCGTCGCTTTGAATGCTGCCTTGGCGGAATACCACGGCGGCGGCGCTGGATTGATGTAGTTGCAGTTGACGTTGCACTGCACAAGGCCACTGCAGCGCTGGACTTGTTCGGCATAGACGCCGCCGCCGTGGCCACGAGATTAGCCGAGGGTGGCCCATCGAAGCGGAGAAGATCGCAAAAAAAGCAAACGTGTCGGTGGCTGTATTGGTGCGTGTCATGAGCAAAGCCAATGGCTGCTCTGCTGACTTGCCTCCGCTTGAGCGCGCGTCTGTCGCTGGCAGGAACAGCCCGAGACGGCAGCGGCGGTCTCGAAAACGTGCAGGGCGTACCTGGTGTACCAATGCTGCGGACAAATCGAGCTCGAAGAGGCAGCAGCGACGGGAGCTGGGCCCTCGGGGTCGGTGCATCGGCGGCATTGGTACGCCTGGTAGGCGCAGCAAGTCTTCCTCTGTGCGCTGGCGGTGCTCGGGGCCCTGGAACGATGTCGGCCGTTGCGTGGGAGTCTCAGTGGAAGTGCTCGCCCTGCTTGACACCGGGAGTCGTCATCACCGAATAAATACGCCGGTCATTTGACTGCTGGATTATTGACATACCCAACGGACCGGTCTACACGTGCTCAAGTACACGGCCAGCCCGATTGGGAAGTGATTGCAACTAACGAAAGCACATTCCGGTCCACATGCACATTCGAACGGCGGCAGGGCACCGAGTCGCCTGGGCCACACACGCAATACGGCAGCGAGCGCTTCAAAGCGGTTGTTTGGATGAGTTGTGTAACAATGCAGTGCCGAGGCGCTACTGCGCGCTTCAAACCGGTTGTTTGGATGAGTAACTAGGCTATTGCGTATGGTTTGTTCGCCGCGATGTATCACACTTGGTGGCAGGTCAAATCTGTCGATTCGACATCTGCAGGGCCATCTCAACCCGAGATTGGACGAGGAACGGAAGGAAGGAGCTCGCCATCACATCTGCGGATTGGACGACTGACACAATCGTATGACTGACCGCGAGTGTGGGTGGCGCATGATGCCATCGCCATCCGAGCTCGTGATTGGACGAGGAGGGCACTGCACCGTGTTTTGGTACTCGACGAAGAGTTTCACCTTGAAGCCCACCCGATATTGCGCGCTTCTGTATGACTGACGAGAGTGATTCGCACCGGAACAATTGATCCAAGTGCCAAATCACGGTGGGTTGCTTCTCCACTCGGGTCTAATCGTCGGATTGGAAGGCAGACGCTCCATTTTTTCACTTGATCTCAGTATAGATCAGTCTCATCCGACGCAGCAAATTCGCGTGGTCGCGTTCACAGAATAATTGACTTGGAAACTGTATGCTGTGGTGGGAATGCTGGTGTCCCACCGAGTTCCCACCACGAAATGATGCATGCGCAACCGACTGCATGCACGTGCTTGGTGGCGGCGACCGCGCTCGAGGTGCATGCGCATCGGCGTGGCGGCATACAAACCGCAAGTCCCGCTGCACCGACGGCGACAAGCTTTTTCCCGTGCCCAACTGCAAGCAAGGCACCAGCGCGGTGCGTGACCGAGTGATGTTCGCTCCCCCCGGCGCACGAGGATGCGACATACCCACCACCGCCGCCACGAGTCGCGCGTGCCGCGCGTCGAGTCCGCCGAGGCATACAAACGCCAAGACGATCCGGTGCCACGGCCGCGCACCTCATTCAATCCGCTCGTCCAATCCGCTCGGCGTCAGACGTTTGCCCGAGGCAACGCGGCCAATCAGGAGCGAGCCCGCGGCCGCATCAAGGGAGATTCGGCTTCAGATTCCGCGCGCCATAGTGAGACCGAGTCTTGTTGCCCTCTGGCGTGGCGCGCACGAGCAGGGGCGGATGACAGAGCCGCGGACGTCGGCGCGCACTCGTCTTTCCCCCACTCGCCGACGGCCGCTGGCCAGCCAGCCTGGTCGCCGTCAGTCGGTCGCCGTCGGTCGGTGGCGGTGCCCTCTGGCCCCCCTACGGTTCAGCCCTGGCCACACGGTGGGGTTCAAGGCAGCCCCGTCACTTTTTTTCGGCCGCGCATTCCCCTTCCGGCCACGCACTTGCCAAGTCGCGGTCCACTGACCAAGTCCGAGCGCTAGACAGCCAAACAGCCGACTCCTTCCCACTACTCCACCATGGGCGTGCGCAGCAACCCGTTCCAGGTCAAGGTGCACCGATCCGAGACGCGGCCGGCCAAGCAGCTGCAGTCCGAGAGCCTGCCGTCCGACGTGCGCGAGCTCAAGCAGATGATCCTCCAGTCGCACCCGACCAAGCTCATCCGCTTCAGCCTGAGCCACATGAAGCACGTGGCCACGCCGCCCGTGGAGATCCCCAAGAAGCTGGGCGGCCGCCGCGCGCTGTCCACCGTCGTAGCCGGCAAGAAGGTGCCGCTCACCAAGCAGATGTGGGAGAACTGCAAGAAGAAGGCCAAGTACCTCGACATGATCGACGAGTACGTCCGATACTAGGCGAGCGCCGACCGCAGCCGCAGTCGCAGTCGCCAGCCTCGTGTAGAACTACTCCCAATCTGTACACTAGCCTAATATTATCAACTGGCACCGCTTCCAACCACAAACTGCGCTCGTCTCCTTCCATCCGATCGATCAGCACTGCACGTTGATGGCCGCACCCGGCAGGCGGTTGATCGAGTACAGACAGCCCTGCAGCACGAGCCCGACGCAGTCGGCGAGCATGACGCCAACCGTGTCGCCCACCGAGACGGCGGCCAGCGCCAGCTCGACGTGGCTCGCGGGCATCTCCCTCGACAGCAGCGTGTACGCGTTGACGTAGACGCCGCCGCCGAGCAGCCCGGCGAAGAGGCAGAGCACCAGCAGCGACCAGTTGTACCAGAAGTGCAGCGCCGACACGGCGATGAAGAAGGCGAGCAGCAGCGTCTGCAGCGCCGGCATGAGGTACAGCACTTCGCGGGTGGCTTGGAAGAGCACGCCCGAGGACCGCGACACGAACACGCCCGACTGGTACGCGAGCCCCGCGGCCGAGTAGAAGCGCGCGCGCGCCTCGGCGCTGTCGACGGGGAACCCGATGGCCGACCACACGCCCGTCTGCATCGTGTACTCGGCGAAGTAGACCACCGCGAGCGGCACAATGTACGGCCCGAGGGTTGCGATGAAGCGCAGTTTCTCGCGGACCGTGAGGTTCGACGCGTCCCGGCAGTACCCAGCGGTGTCGTCGTCGGCGGCCGCCTCGGCCATCTCCAGCTTGTCCTCGTCGTGCGTCTTCTTCTTCTTGTGCGTTCCCGCCTTGGCGGCGGTGGTGGCGGCGATGGCGGCGGCCGCCGCGTCCTCCACCGTCGCCTCTGGGATAGTGACGTAGTAGTGGCAGGCGCGCGCGGGCGGCAGGCGCGAGCGGTCAAGCACGAGCGCGAAGACGGCGAGGTAGAGCAGCGGGAAGAGCACGGCGGCGAGCTCGAGCGTGGCCGAGAAGCTGAGGCCCAGGTAGATGTGCAGCACGGCGACCCAGGCGTAGCCACCAACACCCGCGAGCCCTGTGCCGCTGGCCCAGCACGTGAGGCACTGCTCCGGGCGGTCGAAGAAGGCGGACATGGCGAGGAAGGAGGCCTCCATCATACCCGACTGCAGGCCCGAGAAGGCGACGCCCAGCAGCTGCAGCGCCAGCGACCCGGAGCCGCGCGCGACCACGAGGAAGCTGAGCAGCATGAAGAGCGCGCCCGCGACCGTGCGGTGGCCGTAGGACACGAGCTGGAACCAGTACGGGCCCGAGAGCTTGACAGCGAGCGCCGGGAAGATGTCGAAGAAGTAGACGAGCCCCACGCCGCCCGCCGCGATCTCCTGCGCGCCCGCAATCATCACCACGTAGCCCACGTTATTCACGAAGCCCAGCACCCAGAAGGCTACCAGGTTGCGCCACGCCTCGCGCGCGCGCGCGTCCTCCCCCATGATGCTCGTTGGTCTCCGTCCGAGTCGGTCTCGGAGTGATGCGAGGAGCTCTTCGCGAGGTCTTTTCGTCCAATCAGCGGGTGAAGTGCCAATTCCGACGAATCATCAGCCTCTACGTCCCGCATTATGGCCAATTAGACGGAGGAAGTGCTGTCGTTGACGCCGACAGATCCATTTTCGCCGGCGGTCGCGATGCCGATGGTCGCGCGCGTGCTGCTGCTGCTCGCGGCGTTGCTGCTGGGCCCGCTGGGCCCGCTGGGCGCCTCCGCGCTCGAGGTGGACGTGCTGCGGGTAGCCTCGCGCTCGGGTCGCGACCTGCAGTTCGTCGTGGGCTCTGCCACCTTCGGCACCCCGCTGCCGCGGGTCTCGCCGTCCTCCTCAGCGCTGACGCTCCCGCTCGTCCGCGCGGCTGTCGACGGCGACTGCGCGCGGCTGACCGGCGACGTCCGAGACGCGGCGGCGCTGCTGGACCGCGGCGGTAGCTGCTCGTTCTTCCACTCGGCGCGGGCGGCCGAGCGCGCGGGCGCGAAGCTCGTGGTGGTGCGCGACACGGTGGCCGGCGCGTTCGAGAGCGCGCGGCGGGTCGGCGGCGGCATCTTCGACTGCGCGCTCGGGGAGGCCGCGGTGGTCCGCAACGCATCGATCAGTGAAGGCTTCCCGGCCATCCCGAGCAGCCTGCACGCGCGGCAGTGCGCCGACAGCCGCGCGTGTGCGTCGAACGCGTGCGTGTACACGGGGGCGGTCGCCGCTGGGACGGCTTTCCAGGTGTGCTGCTTCCGGAGCTCGCTGGTCAAGATGGTCGGCGGCGGGAGCGAGCGGCTGGGCATCCCCGCCGTGTTCGTGGGCCTCCGGGACGGACAGACGCTGGAGGCGCTGCTGCGTGCGACCGGCGGCGCGGTGGCTGTGCGCGCGCTCAACGCCGAGGAGAACCCGTGGAACGCGTCGATGCTCGTGACGTGGGCGCTCGGCGTCCTCACCGTCGCCGGCGCCGCCGCGTACTCGTGCAGCGACGAGCGGCAGTGGTCGTACCGCCACATGGCGCAACGCATCGCCGCCGGCAGCGACGCTCGCGACGGATACGTCGCCATCGACGACCGGCAGGCTGTTGACGACGACGCGCAGCCCTCCGCGCGCTTCGAAGTGTCGACGCGCCACGCCCTCTTCTTCCTCGTCGGCGCTTCGTGCATGCTGCTACTGCTGTACTACACGCACGTGCACCTCGTGCTGGCCGTGCTGTTCGCGCTCGGCGCGAGCGCCGCGCTGACGCAGGTGGTGACCGGCCCGCTCTGGGCCGCGATCGCCCCCAAGGTCGAGCCATCGCTAGGCGACTTCGCGCGCGTGCTGCAGCTGCTGGTGGCGCTGGCCGCCCCCGCCGCGGGCCTCTTCTGGTTCCTCGAGCGCGCGCAGCCGTGGGTCTGGCCCGTGCAGGACTTGCTGTGCATCGCACTCTGCGTCGTCTGCGTCGACGTCGTGCAGCTGCCCAGCCTCCGCGTGGCCACGACGCTCCTGACGGCCGCCTTCGTCTACGACGTCTTCTTCGTGTACCTCTCGCCGCTCGTGTTCGGCTCGAACGTCATGGTCGACGTGGCCTCCGGCAACTCGGTCTTAAATCTGAGTCAGCAGGAGCACCCAGCCGCACCGGAAGACCACTCGGCGGTGCCCATGGTGCTCGTCGTGCCGCTCATGTTCTCCGTCTACGGCGGCAGCGCGCTGCTCGGCCTGGGCGACATCATCCTCCCGGGTCTGCTCGTGTCGTTCTCCATCCGCTACGACTACTGCAAGGCCACTCCACTCTCGCGCGGGTTCTTCCGCGTCGCCACCATCGCGTACGCCGTCGGCCTGCTGTTGGCCAATGTGATGGCGATCGCGCTGCGAGACGTCGTCGCGGGACAGCCCGCACTCATGTACATCGTGCCGATCATGCTTGCGAGTGTGCTGGGGCTGGCGAAGCACAGAGGCGAGTTTGACGAGATGTGGCACGGACCGCCGTGCCTCGACATGGCGGCGAGCGACTCCCAGGACGGCGACGGCGAGCGCGAACCTCTGCTGTGATTCGACTCTCTGAGTGACCGACTCGAGACCACCGCGACCTGCGCAAGGCAGGCAGGATCCTGGGAGCGGTGGCGCCAATGGCATGCTTCACACATCAAATATGAACTCGTAAAATTCGATCATCGCGAGCGTTCCCGCACCCGTTAACGCTCTCGCCACGCCTCATTCAGAATTGGAGCTGCTTCTCCCGCTCGCTGTATAGCCTGGCGACAATCAAGCGACGCATTAGCTCCCGAGGGCAGCACGACGTGCAGTCGAGTTCGACGCACCTGTCAAACTCCTCATTCGGAATCGACAGCATCGAGCCGTCCATGACCGAGATGAACTCGATCGCGCTGCGCAGGTTGACAAAGCAGTAGCCAGCCCTGGACATGAGGGAATCACGGCGTTAGCACCCCTGGACCGAGCCGCTCCGGAGCAAAACTAACTCACTTGGACATGAGATCGGCCGGGTTCCGGTACGCAGAGATGTACTCGCAGTTCGAGTAGAGTCGAGGGATCTGCGAGTGGAGCACGATGTAGATAAATACGGGCAGGAAGTCGTCGGCGCCTGGTCGACTTCCAGAGTCGCCGCGGGACAGGTTGAGCACGCTGAAGATGACGCTGCAGCAACGAACGATGCAGTTGATCTTGTCGCCCGGAGCTCGAAACGAGTTCATGCGGCGCAGTTCGTCCTCGGCCATGGACCATACGACTTCATTGCGCATGCACGGCTTGATGTCGAGCATATCCGGTGAGATGAACTTGTGGTAGTCACGAGAGCATCGGACTCCAGTTAGTACGAGAGTCGCGATCAACACACCCGAGAACGACGACGTACCGACAGCAGCTGCATCCGCTGGAGCAGTTTCTCATCCTCCTTCTTCCATTGCAGGCACTCGCCGAGCTGGTTGAAGGCCACATCGTACACTTTGTCCATCACATACTTCTCGATCCCGTCACGAGCCTTCAACAGTTTTGACTCGGAAACGTTGCGCCACGCGGGATGGTTCTGCAAGGTCACGTCCATGTTGTGGAAGAAGCGCTCACAGCGGCGGCGGAACTCGTGTCTGCCGTAAAAGTCGTAGTCGGCATAGTCTGAGGCGCGCGGAGGCCTACCGTCGCCGCGAGGTCCAAGGATGGACCGCACGAACTTGCGGATCTTGTCAAGGATGTCGCGTGATGCTGGCATACTGATGCGCTCCAGGAACTCTCCGTACGAGAGCTCGTCGTCCTGCTCCTCCTCGCTGCCCCACAGACTGCTGCTCTTCCGTGGGTTGCTCTTGCGCTTGGCCTCGATCGCGTCAATGCTGGCGAATAGATGCTGCTTCTTCAGTGTTGCTCCGTCACTGGCTCCGTCTGGTGATGCTGCATCCTCCGCCTGCGCTGCACCTTCACGATCGTCCACTTGGTTGCTATTGCTGTCGTCGTCGCCCAGCAGGCCAAAGTCACTCACAGTGAGTCGCACCGACGACTTGCGGTTTGGCCGTCGAAGAAACCCTGCCGACTTGGCAAAGTCTTCTTCGCTAGGCGTGCTGTCCTGCCGCCCGAGCGTCGGGCGATGGCTCTTGCGTCCAGACCGGGTTGACGATGACGACAGAGGCGAAGAGGAGGCCGACGACGAGGCCGAGTGGTGGTCGGCGTCATTGCTGAAGAGCCGAGTCTTGACGCCCGGCCGCGAGTGGTCCAAGAGCTTGTCCAACGCCACGCTCACCGCGTCCGCCGCGGGCTCCTTCGGCCGCGCCGGCATCCCCTCGGAAAGCGACTCGAGCGCCTCCACCACGCGGCCGCACTGAAACCCGACCGAGTCGAGGTGCGACTCGAGCATCTCGCGCGCGGGCTCGAGAATGGCGACCGCGTTGGCCAGCGAGGAAACGAATCCCGGCTTCTTCCGGCCTGTGCCCGGCTTGACCGCCTCGGCCGCGCTCACCGTGGCCACGGGCAGCGCGAGGGGCGGCCCGCCCGCAGCCGTCGCGTAGATTTTGGCCATGACCTCGTCCTGCTGCTCGACCGCCGCCGAGAGCAGCCGGCAGCGCTCGCGCAGCGCGACGATCTCCATGTCCCGCGCCAGCAGCGCGCTCGTCAGGTCGTCCACGCGCGCGCGCAGCTCGTCGTTGGCGCGCCGCATCCCGTCCCACTCGCCCGTGTCCGGCCGATTGTTGTCCTTGACGTCGATATCGCCGCCCCCCGCCGCTACAATCGGCCACACACCGTCCTCTATCAGCTCCCAGCCCCACACACACGCCTCACACCCGACGCGGCGTACCCGACGCGGCGGCGCGCAGCTCGCTGGGCATGGCGCGCGTCCTCCCCTCGGTCGTCCTCCGCCCTCCGGTCGTCAGTCCCTCGGCCGCCCCGTCGGCCCTGCGGTCGCCTGGCGCTCAGCTGGTCGCGGCGCAAGTGCGGGAAGTGCGACCTTCCTCTTCCTCGGAAGGTTTCCTTTCTCTTGGCGGCCTTTCTTGATTGTGCTGCTTCCTTCCGTTTTTTTCTTGTGAATCGAGTTGAAGCGGCGCCGTTTTTAGCATGGCGTGCCGTCCCCCGTTTTAGTGACTAGAAGGCATACTGAAGCCAAGTGAGAGGGCTTTCGCGAGGTTCAACAGGCGTTGACGTGCATCAGCCGTGGAAAGATCGCACGCGTTGTCGGGGTGTTCACCCGCCATGCGCCGCGACAAAAGATCCGGCGACTGATGGCGCGCGCTGGAGGACGCGGCCACCTTTGGGGGCTCGCGCTGCTATTGTTAGCGGCGCTGGCGGGCTGCTGCGCGACTGCCGAGGTGACTCCGAGCGCGTCTGTCGACGTGGCAGCCTCGCCTTCAAGCGCGACTGTCGACGTGGCTAACGCGAGCGCGGATGAGCTGCACCTCGCACTGCAGCGGCTGTACGACACGCGGGATAATATCGGGCTGCGCGAGGTGAGCGAGGCCGTGATCGCGCTGCGGCCAGAAGGTTCGTCGGTCTATAGCGGTGGCGTTGGGATGGACTCTAACCCCGGACTGGACTGGTGTGGACCGCAGTGGCGGTCGCGCCGGGCCACCGCAGCGCGCTGCAGTATCTCGGCACGGCGCACTACGCGCTGGGGGACATCGACAAGGCGGTTGACGCCTTCGAGCGCGCCGTCAGCGTGAACGAGAGCGACCGGTCGAGGTGGATCGACCTGGGCAACATCTACCTCTTCCAGATGCGGATGGGGGAGGCTGCGGCGGCGCTGGAGGTCGGCGTACTGCGACTCAACGCCAGTCGAGACACGCACGTGCTATTCAAAGCACGCAACTGGGTGGCGGACTGGCGGGACCGGGACGAGATGCTGGATCAGGTTGCGCGCATGGTTGACGACGCGGTGCGCGAAGGGTTCCACCCGTACATGAACCCGACCACGTTCACCGAGCTCCCCATCGAGACGCTGCGGAAGATAATTCGCCACGACTACACCGACATGACGCCTGGAGTGAGTCTGCCCATGCACTGCACAGCCGAGCCGTGTCTGCGACTCAAGTCCCCGGAGCTCCGGGTCGGCTTCGTCTCGTCGGATTTCGGCATTCATCCAGTGTCGACGCTCATTCGTGGGATGCTGGCCATGCTGTCGAGTCCAGAGCACCAAGTCACGGTCTTT
Organism: Phytopythium delawarense; assembly: GCA_023338175.1. NCBI lineage: Eukaryota > Oomycota > Peronosporomycetes > Pythiales > Pythiaceae > Phytopythium > Phytopythium delawarense. Next base: position 16,815 of record JAADYF010000177.1, read on the forward strand.
TGCTTCACACTGACCGACAAGACGTCGTGGTGGAAGCAGAACATCTCGCAGATGGTCGACCACACCATTTCGCTCAAGGGAAAGAACTCGAGGGATGCAGCTGAGACCATTCGCTCGCACGACATCCACGTCCTGATGGACTTGAACGGCCACACAGTCCATTCCGGGCTCGGGATCTTCCAGTTTCGGCCCGCTCCCGTCCAAATCGCGTACTTGGGGTATCCCATGACAACTGGAGCCGACTACATGGATTTCGTCGTGGCGGATCAGGTCGCCACGCCACCTGATATGGCCATCGACTTGTTCACGGAGAAGAAGCTGCTGCTGCCAACCCACTACATTGTCAACGACTACATGCAGATGTTCGGACACGCATTCGACGGACAGCGACCGACGCTGCCGCTATCGACGATGCCGTCTGACGGAGAGACTCCCTTTGTGTTTGCGACGTTCAGCAACTGGCAGGTGAGCGGTTTTCATGTCGGAGACTTGATCCAGTGCGGGATACGCGCGGTCTCTAACCATTGCACTGCTGTTCCGGATGCCAGAAAATCGACCCGCCCATCTTTAAGGCATGGATGGAGATCCTGGCGCGAATGCCGTCGAGCGTCATATGGTTCATTCGATACAGTGGACACGAGGACGCCGAGCCGCTGCTGCGAGCCGAGGCGAACAGTTACGGCATCGATGGCAGCTCGAGACTCGTCTTCACCGAGTTGAGGCCGTGGATCGATCACATCGGAGTGAAGCGCGCCGCGGATCTCATTCTCGACACATCGCTCAAGAACGGCCACACGACCATTCTCGACGCGCTTTGTGCGGGGGTTCCAGTCATCAGCCTTGAAGGCGAGCACATGGGCAACCGGGCAGGCAGCTCGGCCTTGCACACGCTCGACTTGGACGTGCTGACTGTGAACTCGCTGAAGGAGTACGTCGAAGTAGCTGTCCATGTCGCGAGTCACCGTCACGTGCACCAACGACTGCGCCATTTGGTTGAGCAGCGTCGACTGATGTCTGCGCTGTTCGACACGGCCAAGTACACGAGAAACTTCGATGACGCGATTCGCTCGGCATGGGAAGTGAAGAAGCTGACAATCCTTGGCGGCGCAAGGATGCAGCACATATTTCCGTCACAGGCAACTCGAGCGCGGGCGTTGACGCCGAGAGAGTTCCCAATCCACTCGGCGCTGAGCCTGGTCGAGGACACACAAGACTACGAGGCTCGTGTCCAGACGGCACTTGATGCCAACGCAGATATCAAGCTCTGCATCGGTGGGCATACCGCAGAGCCATCTTGGTGGATCGTGAATGACGATGGTGGCGTCCATGCCGACTTTGTGCTGGATATGGGGAATCTGTATCCGTTCCCGGACGGCTCCGTTTCGGCGCTGTACGCCTCGCATGCCCTCGAGCGGTGCGACTATGGGGTTACGGATGGGGTAAACCACACGCTTCGTGAGTGGCGTCGAGTCTTGAAGCCCGACGGTGTGCTGTACGTTTCAGTGCCGGACCTGCTGGCGCTCTCGTCGCTGTACGCCAACGCGTCGACGAGCACCGAGGAGCGCGTGCTGCTCATGCGGCTCATGTTTGGCGACCAGACGGACGCGCGCGACATGCACAAGGTGGGCTTGGACGAGGACATTCTCGGCGCGTTCCTGTCGTCGGCAGGCTTCTGCAACCTCACCCGTGTGGACTCCTTTGAGCTGTTCCCGGACTCGTCCGTCACGGTCAGCGGATTGTCCGTGCGCCTCAACATGCTCGCTCGCCCGTGTCCTCCGCACGAATAGACGCAACTTGTCCACGTTGACGTTGAAGTAGAGATGGAATAGTGACCAGTCACTCACAGAGGATTACACAGCGACACGCACTGGCGCGTCATCAAAGTGGCAAGTGATGCCACCATACAGAAATCAAGTCACGATCACTTCATGTGGCGGGCGACTTCAACCTTCGTTTGTGTTATCTGGATTCAATCCAGAGTAGTTGGACAGAGATGCGAGCCGATGTCTTGCAGTGTTGGCACTGAAAAACTGACAACCTTCACCGTCCACGCGCGAGGGTGCAGCGGCCAACCGTCTGCTGGGTGACATTGTCAAGGTGATGCCGTCGCCTAAGTTCGTAGTTGACTTGGCGCAGTTCATTGTGCAGAACAAACTGACGGCGCAGAAGGACAAAGTCGCTGTCTTTCTCCAAGTTGGCGGTCGAGTACTCCCAGGGCTTCCTTGTCATCTGCACGACTTTGACGCGGCTGCCAAGCAGCTCAAGGCCTAGTGCGGCAACATGATCCGCGATGTGGACGTAATCCCACACTCCACCAACCCGGGCGTGTTAGGCACATTCATGAAGATCAAATACATGAATGGCTTGAGGATCGATGCACCTCCTGGACACGTGAGCTCGCGGTTTGGAGGTCGATACGGAGGTGGGCTGCAATGCGTGAGCAAGAATTCATGGAGCGTCCGCAGTTTGAACTGACGCTGCGGAATCCAGAGCATCTCGGTGTTCCCACGGCTTTTGCTCGTGGCGTGCGCCACACCACAGTCCTTCACGATTCAAAATCGAATTGCTTGCGGCAAGCGAATCCGACCGAGACGACGGACCGGCGGCATACAAAGAAACACACAGCGCGAGCGCTGAGCACGGCGGCGACAGGCTGCAAGACACGCGGCCGCTCCCGGGCGGCAGGAGGCGAGGCGAGGCGCCCCACGACCAAGGCGGAGGCTCCAGGGGGCTGGAGTGTGAAGGCGACGCTTGTAGAGGTGGGTTCCGCGACCCAAGGGGGAGATAAGCCGCGCGGCTTTTCTTCTTATCCTGAGAAGGCTTGGTTGCTGTGCTTGCCATAGTGAGACGGACGGAGACGACGGCGACGGAGGAGGAGGAAGGACGCAAGGAGAAGAATGAGCGCCAACTCTAGCGCGCACACGTCGCCGCGCATGCTGGACCTGGAGGCGCTCGAGTCGCTGAACCAGCTGTCGCAGGCGACCAAGGAGTTCGGCGAGCTGTACAGCGGCAGCCCCGGGTCGGGGCGGCGCAGCCCGAAGCTGCTGCAGCGCCTGTTCGACCCGCTCGAGAGCCACAACGACAACGACTGCCTCTTCCGCGTGCGCATCTCGGGCATCCAGTGCCGCAACCTGCAGGGCCGGCGGTTCAGCGGCAAGAGCGACCCCTTCGTCGAGTTCCACTGGGACGACCCGGAGGAGAAGGCGCCGTACGCCACGCCCGTCATCAAGGCCGACCTGAACCCCAACTACAAGGGCCTGCTCATCGCCTTCGAGTACAAGGCGCTGCTCAGCACGCTGCCGCACAAGAACCTCGTCGTCAAGGTCTTCTCGCACCGGAAGTTCCACTCCAAGACTCTCATCGGCATGGCCCAGGTGGACCTCTACAGCATCGCCACGGGCCCGGTCCACCACGACCACCACCTGGTCGGCTGCGAGAACGGACGCATCGTCTTCAACTGCTACATGGAGCAGTGCAGCGAGTGGAACATCTCAGTCAGCGACGTCGGCGTCATGATGCCGGCCATCGCGAACGAGCTGGACCGGCCCGAGGGCCACGACTTCCAGGAGGACGCCTCGCTCCCGCTCAAGAAGTTTGCGGTCGATTACAAGTGCACCATCGGCACAAGCGAGACGTTTTTCATGGGCAACACGCTCAAGCACGCCGAGAAGCGACCAATCACAGAGACCCAGGAAGTCAGCTTTCAGTCGCTCGCGCGGCTTGCAGTGCTGTCATCGCGCGTTTCCCGACCAAACACGCAGGCGAAATCTGCTGACACGGACGACGACGCGCTCGGTGACCCGCTCGTCGCGGAGGACCCGCTCGGTGTCAGCTGGTCGAGCGCCACAGAGTACTTGCCGGCTATTACGCGGTACAGCACGTTTGACGAGCTCATGTCGGCCACTCTCACCCTTGAGGTACACCCTGCTTTGATCTCAAGTGGTCTGCGATGGATGCTCGTATGCAGATGCTAAACTGTGGACTCGTTTCGATGGATTCTACAGGTCCGCCAGCTGTGGGTGGGTCGCGGTATGTCTACCGATCCGGACGGAGGCTTTTTGAACATGCTCGAGAAGTACAAGAAGGACTTCCTCGTACGTCAGCTCGTCAGCTGAAGAGTTGATGCTGCACTCTTACTAACGCAACGTGTGTGTGTGTGTGTGTGTGATGCAGACTAACGCGAATGTTCCATTCGACGACGAGATCCGCAATACTGTCCTGTTTGGGCAAACGTGGCTGTCGCTCGAGAAGATTTTCGAGGATGCCCTGCAAGAGCGACTGAAGAAGAAAACTGATGGGACCTCGGAGAACGGGCTGGGGCTCTCGGAGAACTTCATCACAAGCAAGTTTGAGCAGAGTTTGACGCTGAAGGGGCACCAGGTTGGCGTGATCTACGGCACAATTCTGTTCAAGAAGATTCCCGACGTGCGTCAACTGCGCTGTGGCGTGAACAGCGAGAACGGCATCTCGTCCTCGAGCTCGGTCATCGTCGGGAATTTGAACACAAAGAAGCCACTGCGCAAGGTGAAGTACGCGATCCCAGTTGAAGCGCAGCGCGTATTGGAGAAGATGCAGGATCTGGTGGAGCTGATGGCGAACCGACAAAAGGACGATAAGGAAGGGAAGGTGCGGAAGGCGACGAAGATTCTAAAGATGCTTCAGATCTCCCACAAGGCGTCGATGCTGTCGTGGGTCTACGCCTCGGCCGAGGCGCTGGACGAGACCAAGAGCATTTTGCTGCGATTGTGGCAATTCCTCCTGGACAATATCCGCGTGCGGCACTACACGCTGCGAAACGTCTTCTACGAGCTGCTGTTCTACCTCGTCAAGCGCGCGGAGCTCAGCGACTTGCCACTGCTTGGGTTCGACTCGACCGCGTCCACGACCATTCTGGGTATCAAACAGCCCCACAAGGTGCTGAAGAAGGACCTGGAGTTCGGTCTGAAGCTTCGTGCAATGCTGGTCGAGACCAAGTACTGCGTGCTCCAGACGGTGTCGGTGCGTGGCGTCATGAACAACAACTTGATGTTCTTTGTTGCGCGGATGCTGTCGGTGCTCTGCTTCCGCCTCCCGAGCTTCGGTGTGGAGTTGTACCAGCTCTGGGCAGAGTCGTATATCGAGCCCGTGCCAGAGCTGGTAGCGGAGTTCCAGATGAACGCGGACGCCGACTTATTTGCGATGGACGGACTCGAGGCGCACCTGGACTGGCGTCGATTCCACAAGGCGGTCTATGACGAGTATGGCGAGAAGGCGCTGAAGAACCAAGAGGAAGAGGCCGAAGACAAGTACGAAGTGACGTCCGAGTCGTGGAAGTCTCGTTTCCGCCGTCTGAACGGCGAAGCCAACACACTGAACATCCTGCTCGTGGACCAGTGGCTGTGGTACGTGCTGGACACGTTGGCCGTGCTCAACCAGAAGATCGGATGGGTCCACTTGCCAGGGTACTCGCAGGTGCTCAAGGTGTTCTTTTTGGAGCTCAAGACCCAGAAGTCCGGCTGGCTGCCGCCGACGCTGTACAAACTATCTTGTACAATGCTGTCGAACTCGCACTTGATCAACCCGATGACCAAGTTCTTGCTTAGCAGTACCAGCGTGCACGATGTGACTGCCGTGATCGGCGCGGTCGAGCTGCTGGGAGTATGGATGTACATGATTCGAAGTTGGCGAGTGCGGCTCGGGTCGTACCGCTTGTCGCACCTCGAGAACAACGACCGCTGGAATTTCCACCAAGACGACCAGTACTCGATCCCAGCGGGAGACGAGGTCTCGCTGCTGCCTCCGTCGTTCGACTTCCGGTTCCTGTGCGCTGCGCTACGCATCCTGCTCGGGTCGGAGCACACGCAGGTGGTGCTGACGACGATCGAGTTCCTGTACAATTGCTGGGACTGCTTCCCTGAGCGGCACGCAGATAAGCTGCGCTTCGAGCTGCTACAGTCGTTTGTGCGACTGTTTTTGCATTGGCACCGTGAGGTTCGCCATTTCTACCAGACTCTGATCGCGTTCCGAGCGATGAAGCCGCACGGCTGGACGCAGAAGGGGGCGTCCTTTGTCAATACCCCGCCTCACAGTCGGCGACAGATTGACGCCGTTGCCGCGGACTTCAACCACAGCCTCGGGACGGAGGAGCGGGCGGACACCGGCCGGCGGTCGCGCTCGTACAGTGCAAGCAACTTGATGGAGTCGATGCAGAAGCGCCTGACGTCGTCTTCGCCTCGATCGTCCCCTCGATCGTCCCCGGCGCCGTCTCCTCGAGGCTCTGGGCCTGGACTGACGCTGACGATTCAATCTCCCAACAACCGGCGGTCCAGCAGTACGAACAACACGCCAACGTCCAGCGTGGATCGCCGGTCCGTCGATGGCTTCGGGACATTCACCGACCGCAAGTCGCGCAGCGTCTCGGAGGACTTCAACCAGCTGCCGTCGCACCCGCAGCCCAAGATGGACCCGAACATCCAGCTGCAGTTCAACCGCCTGCTCGAGTCAATCTACATTGGGGCCAAGACGTACATTGACCGGCAGAAGGAGGCTGGGAACCTGCTGCGCTCGAAGCAGACGCCGCAGGCGACATGGAAGAAGAAGGGAGCGCTGCTGAAGCAGGGCTTTATTTACAAGAACACGTGGAAGAGCAAGTTCTTCTCGCTGCAGAACAACAAGCTCGGGTATGCGGACACGGAGAACGGGCCGATCAAGCGCGAGATCAACGTCATCGGCAGCACTGTGTCGGAGATCTCGAACCAGATTGACCAGTCGCAGGGCACCCGCATAGTGCTGTTCAACTGCTTCATGATCGACAGCGGATACCAGAAGTTCGTGGTGTCGGCGCAGTCGTTCGAGGACATGCGCGAGTGGGTCGAGGTGCTGACCCAGAACGCGACGGCGGAGACGGCCGTCAAGAAGGAGGACGAGCAGCTGTCACAGGTGGACGTGGCCGAGGTCGCTGACCAGCTCGCGTCTCTCTCGGGCAAGCACCCTGCCGCCGGCGAGGTCCCCGAGAACCTGCTGCCGTACACGGCGATGGCCGTCAAGGAGTACGTCGCTGGTGCTGCTGCTTGCTGCTGCTACTGGGTGAGATGGACGACTAACGCTATGACGTGTCGTGTGCTGCAGGTGGCTGCAACTGCGCGTCGATTCGATGGAGATCGAGGGCAAGATCGCCACCGGCCAGCTGTTCCAGATGCCCGTGCTGCTCTCCAAGTCGTCCCTGTACGCCGACGACGACTAGAAGTGGCGAGGGTGCTAGCCATGAGCCCGCCACGAGCCCACTGTGCGCGTGTCGCCCCGGTCACTGCCGCATTGACAAGGCGTCGTGCTCCACACCGAGCGGCTAATCCGAATGCTGGCTTTACGATTCGTTGTAGTGTCTAAACGAAATTTCACTCGGTTTGATTATGACGCAACGAGGCCACTGAGGATGAGGGCAAGGCCAGCCACGATTTCAGTCCATGATCCTTTCCCCGACGGCATTAGACTTGGCGATTAGTCAAGAGAGCCGAGCTAGTAGATAGATGATGGCTTGGACACCAACAAGCACGGCTCGAAGCTCACGACATTGAAGTCACGGCTTGAAGCACTCGCACCATCTCAAATCCCAGATCGATATCTGGAGCGTAGGGTGGCGCGCGCCAGATGTCCTCCCACACGCCAACGTGGTCAACACCACCCGGGCATACCCAAGTCAAGCCAAAACGCGAAAGGGAACGCAGCAACACCACCACCATGGCGGACGAAGGCGTCGCGTCCTTCCGCCTGCCGACGTCGCCCGGCCGCAGCCCCGCGGGCGCCGACAACATGAGCGTGTGGGTCGAGGACGCCGGCGGCGAGCAGCGCGTGCACGTGGCGCTGCACGGCGAGCCGCAGCCGCCAGCGCCGCCCGCACCGCCGGTGGAGCAGCCGGCGGCCGACTTCCCGCTCATCCTGTGCGGCGCTGGTGCGCGCGGGGCGGCCTCGTCGGCCATCGTGCCGTTCCAGAAGCTGCAGCTGGACACGAACCTCAACCAGACGCTGCTGCCGTACCGCAGCGCCGAGGCGGCGGCCGCCGGCGGCCCGCCGGACAGCCCCGCGGCGCGCAGGAAGGCGCAGCAACTCGCCTCGAGCTTCCTGGCCATGGACACGGACACGGACGCGGCCGCCGCCATGTCGCGCGGGTTCATGACGGCTCTGCGCGGGCTGGAGGGCCGCCGGGCCGCGCCGGAGCAGCCGCAGCTGTCCGTGAGACTGCGCGGCAGCCGCATCGAGCTCGCGTCCGCGTCCGAGGACGAGCAGGTCGACTTCCTCGGGCCGGCCGAGAACATCAAGCGGCTCTTCAAGCTCCCGTACTCGCGCTCCGGCGTGTCCCTGGCCGTGCACCGCGTCGGGTCGACGCTCGTCGTGGACGGAGAGCTCGCGGCCAGCGAGTTGCCCGCCGGCTTCGAGGACGCGCCGCAGGAGACGGTCAAGATCGAGCACCAGTCGCTCGCGGCGGAAGACGAGGAGGCCGTGGACGAGCAGCAGTCGCTGCTGTACGAGAAGTTCATCTACGAGAGCGCTGTGCGCGCGCGCCTGCCCCTTTCGGAGGCCGCGACCGCGGACTCGCCGAGCAACAAGGCGGACGAGGAGCGAGACCGACGCGGACCATCCGAGCAGCAGCTGCAGCAGTCTCCGCAGCAGTTGTCGAGGCGCGCGCAAGTGAAGAAGCGGGATCCCAAGTCCAAGAAGAAGAAGGCAAAAGCGTCGATGCGGAGTGACACTGCGGCAGGTTTGAGCACCGACGCGAGTGCAACGCGGTCGCTGGGTGATACAGGAGGAAATGGCGCATTTGACGACGATGGCAGACCGGACGGCTCCGTCTCGACCGAGTTGATCGCGAGCCCGAGGCTGCACCAAGACAATGACGATGGCAACAGCAGTTCAGATGCCCATCCGCACGCCTCCTACCCGCTCACGCCAACGCAAGACGATAGAGACAACGCCGCGGCAGCGCGGGCGTTTGCGAAGGCGATGAAGCCAGCGATGTCAGGTCCGTTCCAGGGGTCGGAACAAGCAGACTTTGCTTCAGCGGCGTCGGCAGCGTCGGGTGCTGCTGCGCGGTCGTCTCCTGCGTCGTACGACTTCCCGACGTTCCAGCGAGTGCTCAAGTGGAAGTTCCACGACCTCAAAATGGTAGGTGGTGTGTAGGCATCGGTGTCTGTGTGGTACTACAACGATGCCCACCGCGATCAATACTGACGAACGGTCTGCTACTGCTCTGCAGATTCTCGGCAGCCAAGTGCTCCTGTTCAGCAATCCGGACCACCCAGCGGTGTCATTGCGCCTTCACGATATGGACCAAGAGCTGTCGCTGTGTACGGTGCTGGACTATTACCTGGACAACGTGATCGCGAACATCCCCGAGCTCGCAATCTGCATGCACTCCAAGGGACTCGTGCGCGGCTACAAGCTGGTGGAGACGCGCCACATTCCGTACATGTCGGACACGGGCCGGCCGCTCTTCGACGTCCAAGATGTGAGCATGAATGCGTCAATGCTGCTCAAGTTCCTCCAGGAGAACTGCTCCCGCCCGAATGGCACGTACTGGCTGTACCGGAAGGAGGGGGAGAGTTCGCTGCGGCTGTACGACGTGAATGTGCTGTCGCAAGGGAAGCAGCTCAAGTGGAAGTACATGATGGCCATGCTGTGCTACCGGTTCGCCGCCCGCGCTTCTCGACTGACCCGATCGTTGGCTAGCGGCTCACCACGACTCCAAGAGCAGCTTCAGCAGCGTCAGCGCGATCTGCTGCGGACATGCATGGGCCTTCTTGGAGAGATCGCACAGGCTGGCGGGACATCGCATAGCTCCATTTGCGCTTCCGTCAGCGAGCAGCTTGCAGACACGTACATTCGCGAGTGCGAACAGCTTTATGGTCCCTCGAGCTCAGGGAACAAGGCTTCATTTCCAGCGAACGACTCTGCAGATGAGAACCAGCGCGCCGTTGACACGCTTCAGCACGCAAAGGAGCACCTGATGGACAGCATCGTCTCGTTTGAAGAGTGCGTTCCGCCGCGGAAGTCGCCGTCCGTCCTCTCTCACAAGAAGGATGGCGGAGACAACGACGTCATCAACAGCTCGGATGCTGGAACCGACGGCACCGACGTAGAAGACGGCGACGACGACGAAGACATGAACTTCTTCATGGACGAAGAGCTGACACGGCTCAAGCTCAAGTTCAGCTCGGTCTGCCTCGAGCAAGGAATTGCTTACTCGGAGAGCCACTTGTGGCTGGACGCGGTCAAGAGCATGCTGGAGGCGTGTCGCTTCCTGCCGCTTCGTGCGATTCCGGAGCACGTAAAGCCCGTCGTCAGTGGTATGGAGGATGACGTCGTGGGGAGCGGCGATGGTCCCAACAAAGCAGATCCTATCGACGAGCTGCTAGATGAACTCGACTTCGATGGCGTTGCTGGACGCCTCACCGCATCGGACAAGATGGTGGTCTGCTCGTCGGACGCTGACCTTCGATGCTACTTGCTGGAGCGCATCGGCGACACAGCAAGTCAGCTCCCGATCGCAATCACGAACCACCTGACGGGACTCTATCGTGTCATATCTGGCGAGGAGCGAGATGCGCTGCAAGAACTGCAGGGCGAATCCCAGCGGTCCCAGTGGCTCCAGCAAGCGACGAGCGGTGAGCACCCGCTGTTTCGGAGCGTCGCCGGTGCGATCGGCAGCACGGAAGGCCTCCTGCTGCTGGCGTTCCTGTCGTATCTGCGCTCCATGGCACCATCCGTGGACTCCGAACTGTATTTGTACGTTTCGCTTGGTGGTGGTGGAAGAATTCTGCACGGGTTGAGACCTACGGCTGACTGTGTCTTTGCTTTTGTCGACACAGCCTGCTGATGAAGAAACTCGGGAACGCCAGCAACGAGCTCGGTAAGTACTTCTCGGGACGCCGCCAAGACTACCAAGCAGCCTTCAAATGGTTCCAGCGTGGAGCGCGTATCTTCAGCGACATTGAAGGTGCGTGGCGGGACTCGCTGCTGCAATGTTTGGGACGTGATCAGAAGTGTATAACGTTATCCGCGTGCCGACTCGTCCGTGCTCAGACGGCGTCAATGTGGCGCTACTCTACGCGAATATGTCGCACCTCCACAAGATTCTGGCGCGCGGGAAGGACCAGGCAGCTCGAGAGGCTCACTACCGCACGGCCATCCAGCTCTGCACGGACGCGCTCCAGCGGCTGAAGCAGACCAAGGCCGATCTGGAGCTGCGGGAAAAGGTCAAAGGCGAGCTCGCGCTCACGTATTTGGTGTGGGCGGTCGACAAGGCTGCGTCCGTCCCTGACGGCGACAAGGCGAGGGACAAAGCCGCCGCCAAGGTCCGCGAGAACGAAGTCTTGCGAACGTTTGACCGAGCGCTGATCCTGTACAATGAGCTGGGGGACGCCAAGCAAGCGGCTGCGACGCACTACCAGATCGCGTCGTTCTACAACCGATCGATCGCGCGCGACCTGCAGATGGAGTACCAGTCTACGTCATCGTCCAAGTCGACGAGCTCCACGTTCAAGAACCGGATGGAAATCGCTCGTCGGCATTACGAGAAAGCCTTGGACTACTTCAGCAAGGCAGAGATCGGCCAGACGTTCATCCTGATCCACCAGGAACTCGCAGAGCTGTACGCGATGGGCGGCCGCGTAGAAGACATCGAACACGCGCTGCTGTTCCTTCTCAACACGTACGAGGCGTTCTCACGCGCGGCTGTGACCAGTTCAGGCAGCGAGGACGCGATGGCGGCGCTGGCGCGCGATGTGATCGCCAAGATCAAGACGCTCCTGCACCAGTTGATTCGGTGCTGCGCAGTGACCAGTGGAGCGCCGACGGGCAGCTCGCACACCAAGGGCAAGAAGCTGGAGATGTTCAAGCGCATGTACAAGGAGGTCATCTACTACGACGGCTACAGCGCTGGCGGCAGCGTGGTGCCCATCATGGGCACGTTGCGCGCCATGTATTCACTCTAGCGCGTACATGTGGCGGTGGCTCCCGTCGCCCTGCTCTGCTGCCGATTGGATCTGGTGGTCCAAGAACACCAGACTGGCGGCTCGCAGCTCGTTGACGACGGTGAATTGCCGAGAGCCCTGGGAGACCCGCCCCAAGTATTCCGAGTAGAGCAGCCCGTCTTGCACGGAGTTGATGTCGCTGTCGTCCGACAGGAGCGCGATGCTGCGCGGCCAACTGCCTCGTGACGGAACAGTTTGTGTGATTGCCATTGTCTCGGCGTGAGCGAAGCAAGAGGGAGGAATGCGCGTACCTGAGAAGCGAATTGGCTGAGCCGCCGACGAGCACCTGACGGCGGAAAGTGTCGAGTGGTGCGCGTGCGAGGACGTTGGCGTTGGTCTCGCACCAGTAAATGAACCTGTCGCGGCCCCAGATCCCAGCATGGTGCGAAGACACAACGACAGCATACATCAGGGAAGGCGTCGACCTGGCATCCGAGTACGCAGCTCTACCTGGAGTCGACGGCAATCCCGTCAAGCCGCGTGGTCGTCGGGAGAGTCAACATGCGCTGGACCGTGGCGCCTCTCTCGGAGTCAGCATTGATGCTGCTGTCCTCTGGGAAAGCAGCCCGAACGCCGGGGAGGAGCATGGACGCACCACTTGTCTGCTGAGGAAGCTGCACCTTGTAGATGCGACCGGTTTTCTCCGTAAAGAACAGCGTCAGAGTTGGCGTCAGAGTGGACGCCACATCTATCGCCAGGCCTCGTGGATTATGCAGACCCCGGATGAGAATGCGGTTGGTCGGATTGCCGACTTTCGATGGCGAAGGCGAGTCAAGTCTCAAGGCGGAGATGGTGCCCTTGGTCTCTTGGGAGTAAAACACCGTCGTTGTTGCTGTCGACTCCGCTGATACTGCCATCGTCGCAACCGAAAGCCCCCTGACGCCCCAGCGCTGTTCCTGGAGGACCTCGATGGCTGTCGACGTGAGACTGCTCCGGTAAATGCGTCCATCCGCCGAGTTGGACCAGTAGAGCCACTGCTGCTGGTCTGCGGTAGTGCCGGTGCTGTCGAACGCAAGTGCGTGGGGCAGCACGTAGCGCGCGTCGATCTCGATTCGCTCCACAAGTGGCGACAGGTACCCTTCTGCGAGCATCTCGTAGTAGTTGAGCGCGACCCCGGTCATGCTGCCGTGCGCCGTGCGGATGGTACAGTCGTCCTCGGTGACGATGGAGGAAGTCGACGGCGTTAATGGCTTCGGCACGAATGGGATGCGACCAGGAACGGCTACCAGACACTCGACGCGGTCAGAGGAGTGGTGCAGGACGCTGACGCATTGCGTTCCCTTGACAGTGAGCTGCAGCGCATGGCCATCTTGGAGGTGGAACGGCAACGCTGATGACGAACCGAAGTTGGCGCCGACCCAGGCGACGCGAACGAGGCCTCCGAGCAGCACACGCGCGTCGACGTTCACGCTTCCGGCTGGGTCGATCGACGCGCTCTTGATGACACGGCTATCGCTCCAGAAGACGCGGCGGCTTGGGCGATGAAGCGCCATGCCCACGAAACGTGGGTACGTGTCGGAGTCCTCGAGCTCGCGCTTGGAGTCGTCGCGGCTGTCCCAGGCGATGATGGGTCCGTGCTGTTGCTGTCGATAGTAGACGGTCGACGTCTGCGGCGGTTGCATCGAGCGAGGCGACGGAAAGAGAGAGAGAGTGAGAGGTGAGAACGCGAGTCCACGAGCTGAAGGCGCTTGGCGGTGGAGACTTACGGTCACTGCTGTTGCTAGCGAGCCGATCTGCGACAGCGAGAACGACGCCCACAGCCAGAGCATGGCCTCAAGGTGCTGTCGACGCGCCATTCGCTCCAGTGTCTCGTCGGGCGGTGGCCGTTGAAGGTGCGCGAAGCTTCCGTTGTGGACACAAAGCGAGCGCTATGTATTATTAGTCACTCCAACCATGATCAATGGAGCAGTCACTCGGCATGGCGAAGCGGTTGGGCTGTCAACCACGTCTTGCTGTTCATGAAGACGCCTGTGGATTGAATCGGTTGGTCTGGCTCGCTGTTGGCTCTCGGCTACGCAGATGGCATCATGCGCTGCACGGCGCCTTCGAGCGCGGCGACGGCGGCGCTGCGCTCGGCGTCCGCTGGCGCCGTGAACGGGTCGAAGATGCGGAGGATGGCGAGGTGCGAGAAGGCGTGCGCGTTGGTGCTGGGCGACGCCGACAGCAGAAAGCCCAGCAGTGCGTGCATGTCCGCTGGCGACCTGCGCGTTAGTGGACACGACAGCACTCGGAGGTTAGTTGGACCATCAACGCCGTCAGAGTGGAGTAGTCAGGCCGAGCGACGCACATGGCGAGCGCCTCGGGCGTCGACAGCGTCTCGGCATCGTCCCCGCTCTCCGGTTCGACCTGCCGCCCGCGCTGTTGGCATCGGGCTCCCCACTGCTTGGCATAGAAGACCGCGGGGGCCTCGCGCGCCTCCCGACACGCGCGCACGAGCCGCCGCAGCTTCTCGGACGGCGCGCGCGAGCTCGTGCTCATGCTGTCGAGCCAGAAGAGCGCACCGCTGTACTCGCTGAGCGCGGCCTGCCGCCTCCGGCGCTCCAGCACGCGCTCCTCCGTCTCCAGGCCGGCGTCTTCCTCGTCCGCGGCGACGCTCAACTGGTACAGCGGCACGGCGAGCGCGTCGCCGTCGTCCTGGAAGGCCCAGGTGCCGTCCAGACGCAGCGCCTCGCGCACGCCGAAAGCGGACGGCGGACTCGCGCGCGACAGGTAGGCGACGTCGCCCAGGAACGTGTCCTCGCGGCTGAAGACGGCGGTGACCAGCTCGTGCAGCGCGTGCTGCAGCGCGTCGAAGAGCGCGTCCAGGACCAGTCGGCGCAGCACATCCGCCAGCCTCGCGTCCATCTCGGGCCGCGAGTCCCGCAGCAGCGCGTGCTTGACGCGCAGGACCTGCGTCAGGAGGCCGGCGAAGCGGAGCACGTCGGCGGCCGCCAGCGGCAGCGCGCTTGTGAGCCGCAGCGGCCAGTTCTCTCCGCCGCTGGCGTCCGGGCTGCCGCGCCGCGCCTCGGCGCTGTGCCCCGGCTGGATGAACGGCTTGTAACACGTGGTGAAGACGCCGCGGAACTCGCTTAGCAGCTGCCGCAGCGAGTGCCGCGCCGCGTCGCGCGCCGAGGCCGAGGCGCCGCGCTCCGCCACCGGCGCGACGAGCACCGCGCGCAGATAGCGCGTCACCGCCGCCTGCACGGCCTCCAGCCGCGCGTCGTCGCCCGCCTCGCACTCCAGCTCGGCGTCCAGCGCGGCGTCCAGGGCCCGCGCGGCTTCGTCGCCTTCCCAGAGACTGAGCGCGTCGCCGGGCTGCTCGCCGCCCATGACGGCCACGAGCAGCGGCGACCAGTCGACGGCGTCCGCTTCACCCTCCTCGGCCCGCAGCTCGTCCGCGGCCGCGTCGGCCACGAACGCGAGCTTCTCGAGCATCTGCGCGGCCGTCAGCGCCGGCTCCTGCGTCCACGCGACGTCCCCGCCGCCCGCCGCCGCTTCTCCTCCTCCCTCTGCTTCCGCTTCTTCCGCTTCCGCTTGCTCCGCGACGCGCAGCCGCCGGTCGAGCGCCGCCACCAGCGCCGCGAGCCGCGGGACGAGCGCGTTGAGTCGCGTACGAGTGAGCGTCGAGACGGTCGCCTTGCGCCGCATGTACCGGTCGTCCTCGTCGTCCGCCGAGGCGTCGACTCGCGCGGGAGCGGCCGCCGCCACGGAGAGCAGCGCGGCCGCCCGCCGCTCGGTGACCGTCGTCAGCGTCGTCGTCGTCGCCATCGTGATGTGGAGGCGTGCGGGGTGATCGATCGCGCGTTTCCTAGTGTCGGAGATGGAGGAGGCATACTGGGCGCGAGTCAACCCGGGTCACGATGGGTTGACATGGATACAGCAGTTCCTCATCACGTTCACCCAGCTCCAACGCGGCTTGTAAAGCTTCAAGCGACGCACACCGCGGTTGGAGCTGCTGTTGAGGCGCTGCAAGCGAGATGACACCCACTCGCTCCCCCACAGAGCAGCAGCTTGATGCTATGGGCGGGACGGCACAAGACTGTGGCGTGTGGCGTCGCAGCTCGCAATGCGACCGGGTGAATCACGCTGGCACATGTGGTGCTCGCCATGAGTCATGACAGTGCTGTTGTCCTCAGCCACGTGGCGGCGCTGGTGGCTTCGCCGGGAGTCCAAGGCCCGATCCACGTGGCGCGGTGGGCTCAACAGCCAGCTCGTCCATCTCGGTGTCCATCTCGGTGTCGGGGCACGGCACGACGGCTTCGATTGGACACCACAGGCGCCACCTTCGCCTCGGACGACCCATCGACCGAGCAGGAGGAGACGACTTCAGCGCGACCACGACCACGGACAGGTGGCGCCAAGCACAAACGAGTGAAGCATCAGCACGACACACGAGCGAGTTTCCCGCTGGGATCAGCTGTCACCGACGGATCGCAGAGGATGGTCCAGGTCACACGTCGTCAGCTCGACGTTGGACAGCAACAAGCGCAGACATGGCGTCGCAAGCGTCTGTGTGGCCGTCAGATCCGGCTCATGCGTCCACGTGAGGCCGCTTCTGCATGCCCACGCCGCTTGGTGACCGTTGTGACGTGGAGGCGTGCTGGTTGGTCGGTTGTGGTCGTTGAGCGGCTTCTCCATGAAGCAACGAGCCACTGGTTGCTATGATGAGCTTGAGAGCATCTTGCCGCCAAGTCATCCAGGATGACGCGCGATGGGCAAACGCTGCACGGGGATAAACAGGCGAGTGAACGCTCCGATTTTACAGCCGGCCAACCGCTTGCTGTTTGACGCACCACCACCGCCGCCTTCGGTCTCAACGCAGTCTTCGATTCGCGCTCTCGTTACCATGTTGCTCAAGTCCTCACTGCTCACGACGCTGCTGGTGGCGGTCGGCGCGCTCCAAGCGGCCGCGACACCCTCGCCCGGATGCGGCAGCAAGTCCAACGTCTCCAGCGGCACGTACACCACCACCATCGACGGCGTGGAGCGCGAGTACATCGTGCGCGTGCCGGAGGGCTACGACTCGAGCGTGCCGTACCCGTTCATCATCGCCTACCACTGGTACGGAGGCACTGCGTACAACGTGACGCAGGACTCGACCAAGTACGGCAACGGGAGCTACTACGGCCTGGTGGACTACGCGAACGAGTCGGCCATCTTCGTGGCGCCGCAGGGACTCGACAACGGCTGGATGAACACTAACGACAGCGACATGGCCTTCACCGACGCCATTGTGCAGACCATCGACGACGGGCTGTGCGTGGACACGGACCAGCGCTTCGTCGTGGGCTTCAGCTTCGGCGGCTCCATGACGAACGCGGTCGCCAACTCTGGTCGCGGCACCACTTTCCGCGCTGCGGCTGTGCTCTCGGGCACCATCTTCACGCCGTGGACGGGTGAGGCGGTGCCCATCGGGTTCTTCGTCTCACATGGCGTGAGCGACCCGGGTGTCAACAACCCGATCTCCATGGGTCGCGCCATGCGCAATGTGTTCGTGGGAGTCAACGGGTGCACGAACCAGACGGCGTTGGAGCCTGCCGCTGGCTCGGAGTC
>JAADYF010000178.1:0-34207 GCA_023338175.1 Phytopythium delawarense
TCGTCCGTCTTGCGGTCGCGAATGATGTAACAGCCGTATCGTAATATTTGACCAGACTCGCGCGTTTTGCGCCGTAATCCATGCTGAATGTTTCCATTGATCATCAGGATCACCTCATTGAAGCGGCACACGCCGTAGAAGCAGAGCGAGGAAGGGCTCACTCTAACATAACTCAGTAAAGCACTGAAAACTTCACAAGAAGTCAGTGCGTGTCCAACCGTTGGTCTGCGATTCTGGCCGCTGGAACCGCGTCATTGCAGAGCCGACTCGTTTTTGATAGGCCAACGATGCAGAGGAAGTGGTGTGTGTTGGGACCGTGAGAAAATGTAACTACTCTGTGGTTAGAGCAGCAAACCACTTGCGATTTTGTCTTCCTTAAAATTAATCATTTCCTGGACCGGTTCGCATTCTAAACGACTTCTGATGCACCAGATTAACACTTCTGAAGGATAATATACTTTATTCCACTTTTTAGCCGATCACATCATGTCACATGATCATATGGTTCGCTCGCACCATTATATTTTGGGTCGTTTATCAAATCAGGACTTATGGCTAGCCTTGATTTGTGCTGCCCAAAATTCACAATATTTTACTGATTCAATCCAAATGCGTTTTTTAGGCTACTTCGCTTTCTTTGCATTTGAACCAGTTCTCCAGGTCAACGCTTATCGAAAACAGCTACATTTTAACAGGTTCTTGCTGCATCCGGTGCGCCATTTCTGCGGACAATCCATTAAAATCCTTGCCAAAACAAAGAATATTCTTCTCTTATATAAATACGATGTCTTTTGAGAATAATATTCCCAATGAAATGCCCAATTTGCATGGATTCAAGGGTAAACTCTTGAAAAAAACGAGTCATCAGCCATCAAGTTTTATTGAAACAAGAGTTTGTCTTAAGGTTTGTAACTGACCGTCATTCTTGATGTTGACAGAAGAGTGGAGGTCGTTTTACCCTCTCAAATTGCATGTCCGTGGCGATTCTGACGGCTACCGTGGATAGGGTTGAGATATTGCGTGTTAAAAAATGTGAAAAATAAAAGATACAATTAATAGCAGTGTTAAAAACAGTTTTGAGCAACGAGACAAACGCGAAGATTATCAATGGTCCAGCTTGGCCGCGAAGATATTGAGGAGCTGTCAGCATCAAGCTGCGCTCTCACGCGGTCGTGCTCTTGAGCAGGCGGCGTCGATCGTGTTCGTCAAGTCCGCGTCGGTAGTGCTCATTCAGTCGGTGGCGTCGGTCGTGCTCATCAAGACGGCCGCGTCGGTCGAGCTCCTCACGTCGGCCGCGTCGGCCGCGTCGATCGCGCTCATCTTGGCCGCGGCGTCAGTTGTGATCATCGAAGCCACCATGGTTGTGCTCACCGAATCGACGCTGTCTGTGCTGATCGCGTTTGAGGTGTCGTTGCGTTCGAATGAAGAATGGCGGACAGTGGTTCCAATGAAAAGTGGTGACATTTGTGATTTACGCATGAGCTGAGGACGCATTTATGCAGTTGAGATGATGAACGAGGCTGCCGCTGGCGAAAACAACCGCTAGGAATCATGTACTGCCGACTCCGATTCCTAGTCCGGTTCATCGAACAACGTGACTTCACCGTCGCGGTCCTCGATGAAATCCTCCACTTCGGGATACAGCTCATAGAGGATTTGATCCACAGCATTTTTGTCGCCCATGTTCGAGTACACGAACACCAGCTTGTTGAGGCGCTCTGATGTCAACCGATTTCGCCTTTGTGACTGAATAAAGCCGTGAATGCTCCAGCTTCGCTCACTTGCCGCTGAATATGTTGGCACGCTGAGAACGTGCATCGCGATGGCTCGAACAGCAGGATAATCTGTCGTCAGTGACCACCAATCGAGAGGCGTGAACGCTGAGTGAGCTTCTTTCTCGTCGGTTGTCCAATTCAACTTCGCCCGTGCGTACGCAGACAGCTCATTGTGGACGTCCGATGTCGACGCGCCTTCAGGCAACCCAACACGCTCAGCCAACTCAACGGTGGAGCGGATGGTAGCCATCGTCTCAGATCCGTTGGCTGGAAGTGGCTTGGACTGGTCAAGAAGGTACGCTGCCTTCATCGACGGCGTGAACAAAAAGACTTTCCTGTCCAACGTCATAGTGCGGACCTGCTCCACCAATGCTGACTCGCCTGGTCCTGCTGGCTTCTTAAAAACCTCGTCCAGCCAGATGAAGAGGTGGTTGATCATGGAGATGGAGCAGTTGTCCTTTTTGAACGCGGCAAGGCATTGGTCAATCGGTTTCACGACTTTCAGCACCATCGCCGCACGTTGCCAAAATTGCTCATTTTCAACAATTGCTCGAGCCTCCGACAGCGCTTCACCTCTCTGATACCTTTGGAGAAGGTAATCATCAGCGAATGCTGTTGCTATCACGTTTCGATTTGTGACGACGCTCCGAATGCACGATTCGCACGTGTACCAACGCGTTGCGACGGGAAGGGAGAGCGCTCGTCATCTTTCAGTTGTCGCTTTAAGACTTTTTTGCATCGACCTGAAGCGGTCGAGTAGCGCGTACCGACCCTTGATGAAGTTTGTCAAGGTTTTGGTGTGTTCGAAGACCCAGCTGAAATAGTCGAGCTTGAATACGTCCTTCATCAGCAGGTTCATCACATGGGCTGCGCACCCATTGCAAATCAGGCCACGAGGAGACTGTTCGAGCTGCTGCCTGGCGTTTTTCATGTTTTTTTTTTGCATTGTCAGTGACGACAGCACGGACGATCTTGTGCCCCATAAGCCCATCGACTTCGTCAATCACTGCAGCAATCTGCTTCGCAATGTAGGCCCCGTCGTGCACTGTCTCTCCGGTCGCGAACGACTTCCAGAACAGAGGCTTGATAAAAGGGTTGACAAGGACGTAGTTGATCACACTCTCGTTCCGTCTGCTTGACCACCCGTCGGTGACGACGCAGACGAATTTGACAGATGCCAGTGTTTTGACAACTTTGGCTCGCTCGCTCTTGTATATTTTTTTCCAGAAGTGCCCCAGCCACTTGGAACCTTGACGGGATATCCTCTTCGTCATCGAACATTGCGAGAAAGAACTTGTCCTCGACGATCCGAAACGACAGGCCATTCGCGATGATGGCCTTCGCGATTGCGAGTTGTCGTACTTCCCGACTCATTTTCTTTTTGGGCGTCTGGAAGGCATTCTGGGGCGACTTTCCCAAACCGGGAAACAGCTGCCTGGTTATGGTTGGGGATGGAGTCTTGTTTCCGACGCGACGCTGCTTGGCTGGTGTTCGAGCAGCGACAGCCGTCTTCATCAAGATCTTCAACTCCTTCTCCCGCTCCTTGCGCTTGCTCACTGCAGTCCACTTCGTTTTCTCAGCGCTTGGGATCGCCGTGCAGGCAATCGAATGCGGGAGAAGGTTGCGTGTCTGCCCGTTCGTGATCACCTTCGAGCAATACTTGCATTTCACATCTGGATGGGCTTTTCCAGGTCCAGTCGGCACGACAAGTTCGAAGAGCGACCATATCTCGCCCTTCGGACGTCCGCTTCTCGCCATCGCCTACAAGGCACGATCAACGGCGCGGGCTCCACGATCTCGACCGACGCAGCGGTCTTGACGAGGACGTCCGACGTCGCGACCAAGACGAGTACGACCGACGCCGCGGTCTTAAGCAGCACGACCGACGCTGCGGCCTTGAGCAGCACGACCGACACCGCGGGCCTGGATGGAAAGGGGGTTGTGTCTGGTCGAGTTTTTCTTTCTTTCTTTCTCTTGCTGCAGCTGAATTATTCACACTGTTAAAATTAGTGAAAACTGTTTTCTTTAATTTTTAACCAATTGAGTTTTTAACCCCTTGTGAAAAATTCTCAACTCTAGCCGTGGATACTGATTACCCTGTAAAACCCGGTCTGGATACGCAATAATGTTGAAAATGTTGGCAATGTGGTTACACTTGGCGTACCCTCTCGTCGACTCTTGGGTTTTCAATGCATTGAAAGCCCTCTCCTTTTCAAAGCGTCGGAACGAAGAAAGTCCACCGGCAACATAAAGAGCGTACCCCTCGCGCGGAGAAGTGTAACCGGACCTGCATCCCAAGCGGATGGGAATGTCCGACGGACGCGAAGCGGAGGACACTCGGAGGATCTGAACGACTGGCATCGGCGGCGTCGTCATGCTGGCCCCGCCAACATCGGCATCCTCGTCGGGCCGCGATCTCCTGGAAGGCGCGGCGGAGCAGTACTACCTGCTGCCGGGCGGCGCGTACGGCCACGACCCGTACGGCCGCGAGTTGTATGGCTACGGCGCGCTGGGCCAGCCGGCGGCGGCTTCGCGCGCGAGGAAGCAGATCTCGGACTGGCAGGCGTTCTACCACTTGGTGTCGTTCCTGAGCGGCTCGGGTATGCTGTGTCTGCCGCTGGCGCTGGTCGAGATCGACTGGTACGGCATGCTGCTGCTCGTGGCCGCGGCCGCCGTCAGTAGCTTCACGTGCAAGATCCTGATCGAGGCGCTCGACGTCGTGCGCTGGTCCCGCGGCGCCAGCGTCTGGTACAGCGACCTGGCCGACGAGTGCTTCGGGCGGATCGGCAAGCACGCGACCACGCTAGTCGTGCACGCGTGCTTCCTGACGCTGGCCATCGGTTCGTCCAGTGATGTGCGCGCCTGGGAGACGGCCAAGCGCTAACCTGTGGCGCTGTGCTTCCCGCCAGGTCAACTCACGCTGGCAGCGGCGTGCATCACGGGCGTCACAGGACTCCACCCGGGCACAGCGCTGGTGCTCCTGACCGTCTGCCTGTGGTTCCAGGTGTTCGTGCCGTCGCTGCGTGAGCTCGCTGTGCTCTCGGCGGTCAACGTGGGCCTGTCGTTCTGGATCGAGTCGGTCATCCTCGGCGACGCCATGTACCCGCTTAAGCAGATCGCGACCGAGAAGCCTGAGTTTGTGTTCGTCACGCCCGATCTGAGCGACACGCCCGTGTTCCAGCGCGTGTCGTACATCTTTTCGCTCGTCTTCGGCTGCGTCTTCTGCCACACGCTCGTGCCGACCATGTACAACGCCATGCACAACCACCGGAGGTGCACGGCAGTCGTCACGCGCAGTATCGTGGCGATCACAGCCGTCTTGTACCTGCCGGTGTGCTGCGTCACGTACGCCGTGTACGGCCCGACGCTGGAGGCGCCCGTGTTCTTCAACATGCGCAACGTGGTGGTGCGCTCGCTCGCCATCGTGCTGTACGCGATCCACCTGCTGTTCTCGTACAGCATCACCATTTACCCGCTGCAGCGCGCGATCGAGAACTGGCTCATCAACATCTCGTGCGGGTCGTTGCCTGGGATCCCGGCCATGTCGAGTCCGCGCGGAGAGGATCGGGACGGTGAGCCGTTCGAGGACCATGTGGAGGCAACCGTGCGCGTCATCTCGCGCACGATGCTAGTGCTATCGACGTCGCTGCTGAGCTTCTTCTTCGTGCCCAACGCCGTGGACGTGTTCGCGTGGATGGTCGTGCCGATGGTGCTTCTGGCGCTGCTGCTGCCCAGTGTCTTCTACTGGAAGATCTGCAACGAAGAGGCCGGGTGCCTCGACAAGCTCGCCGTGCTGCTCGTGTCGGCCATGGGCGTCGCGCTCCTGGCTGGTGCCCTCGCCGTGATCGTCCACACCTGAGCTACGCGTGCTGAAGTAGGTACCATTTGGGCACCCCCAGTCGGAGTGCGGGTTAGTATCATGCAGTTTGCGGATGGCTTTCAAGCAAGGGGTCATTTAGAATGACTGCAAAGCAACACCAAAGCAACACAGACGCCTCAGCGACGAGTTGGCAGTAGAAGTCAAACAGGTGAGCTGCGAGAAGAGCTCGTGGTTGCGGTGGTGTTTCGCCAAGCAGTTCCCGCGCTGGTTGCAAACCGCTTCACTTGGATGCAAGCTGTCGGCTATCATCTTTGCTTCTTTGACAACGTGCAAGGAACATCTACCTTTGGCACTGGCGCATTCGACATACCACCAATCCGATGTTTGCGTTGTGGCCGATGAAGTGCCTTGAGAGAGATCGCTGCAGAGGTAGAAGGCAATCAGTACTTGTTGCTAGCTATGTGTAGTGTATGGCATGGCCATCGAGAACCATCGCTTCAACAGCAACTTGGCACGTCGTCGTCGTGTCCCCCTGAAGGAATCGATTGTTCGGCTCGCCCATGGTCCCAGACGTTTGGCAACTCAACAGCCCACTCAGCAACTTTACGCCAACCCCGCAGGGCTTCAAGTTGGATTGTGCTCAGGCGGATTACGCGGAAGGCCTCGACACGTTGATTAGGCCGCCGGGCACGTGGATATGCACGCACTCACTGCACACCTTCACTTCATCACCATCTCAATTGTCTGTCAGTGATGGCCCGTCGCCCTTGTTTACGACAGCCGAGCCGCTCTTCGTCGTCCTTGTCGTGATCTAGCCGCCAACTCGCCCCGAGAGCTGACAGCCAACACCATGCGGCAACTTGAAGGCCTGTTGTTTGCCGAGTTCAAGCCGATTGGGGTCGATGATGGATTCTCCTCCGCGGACATCTCGCTAGTGGCACTTCTCCCGCTGTTTACACGCTTTTCCGCCGCGTCATCACGACCCAGCTCAGCTGACAAAGACACGATATGATGAAGCACTTTGGCCTTCCTTGCTCCGAGCGCCAGTTTGCTTTTGACGCTGCCGGACGGAAGGGGAACGCAGATGGACCGCCAGCACCGCGAGAGCAGCACGACCAACCGGTTGGATCTCGCCTCGGGCGAGGGGCTCATGGCCAAGGGCCCGGACGTGCTCTTCAACCAGCTCGCGACCAAGATCGAGGCCTCGCTGGGCCGCCCAATGCCGCAGCTCGAAGTCCGCTACTCGAACGTCACGCTCACGGCCGAGATCACTGTCGTCGAGCAAGACCCGTCCAAGTCCGAGCTCCCCACGCTGCCCAACACGGTCAAGAAGGCTTTCTCCGGACCCAAGAAGCGCGTCGTGACCAAGGAGATCCTTCGGGATGTCAGCGGCGTCTTCCGGCCGGGCACCATCACGCTCGTGCTCGGGCAGCCTGGATCGGGCAAGTCGTCGCTGATGAAGTTGTTGAGCGCGCGGTTCCCGATGCGGAAGAACATCAAGCTGGAGGGCGACATCTCGTTCAACGGCGTCAAGTTGGACGAGATCTCAAACGTCTTGCCCCAGTTCACCTCGTACGTGGCGCAGCGTGACTGCCACTTCGCGGCATTGTCTGTGAAGGAGACGCTCGCGTTCGCCAATGAGTGTTGCCGAGGCGAGCTGGGCCGTCGAACCGATGAGCTGCTTTCGAAAGGAACGCAAAGCGAGAATGCGGAGGCGCGCAGACTGGCCGAGGCGTTGTTCTCCCACTACCCGGACGTGGTAATCCAGGAATTGGGGCTCCAGATCTGTCAGGACACAGTCGTGGGTGACACAATGCTGCGTGGGATCTCTGGAGGAGAGCGCAAGCGCGTCACGATCGGCGAGATGGAGTTCGGTCTCAAGTACGCGACCTTCATGGACGAGATCAGCACCGGTCTTGACAGTGCAGCCGCCTACGATATCATTGAGGCGCAACGGAGCATTGCCCATCGCCTCAAGAAAACCGTGGTGGTCGCCTTGCTGCAGCCGCCGCCCGAGGTGTTCAGCCTGTTCGACGACGTCCTGCTGATGAACGAGGGCCAGATCATGTATCACGGCCCGTGCGACAAGGCGATGGACTACTTTGAGCGCATTGGCTTCCATTGCCCGCCCGGCCGGGCTACGGCCGACTTCCTGCTCGATCTTGCGTCGGAAGAGCAAGCACAATATGTGCGAGAGTCGTCAGTGACTGTCCCTCGAACTGCGGGACAGTTCTCTGCGCTATTCCACGACTCGGACGTGTTCCAGGCGACCGTCGAAGCACTCGACAAGCCTGTAGTACCGCACCTGGTGGAGACGGCGGAGACCAACATGAAGACCATGCCAGAATTCAACCAGGGCTTTTGGGAGAGCACTTGGACGGTGTTGAGACGGCAGATCATGGTCACGTTCCGACAGCGTGCCTTCATCTTCGGCCGCGTGCTCAATGTGCTGCTCAACTGCTTCTTCTTCTGCACCATCTTCGCCAACTTCGACCCGACAGAGGTGTCTGTGGTGATGGGTGTGCTCTTCGCGGGCGTCATGATCATGTCGATGGGTCAGTCGGCGCAGATCCCTACGTACATGGCGCAGCGAGCGGTGTTCTACAAGCAGCGCGGCGCCAACTTCTTCCGCACAGCCTCGTACGTGCTGGCCACATCCGTGTGCTACGTCCCGTTGGCGCTCGGAGAGGCCGTGCTCTTCGGCACGCTGGTCTACTGGATCTGCGGCTTCGAAGCGGACGCGGTCCGCTTCATCGTGTTCGAGATCGTGCTTTTCGTGTCCAGCTTGGCGATGGGCATGTGGTTCTTCTTCCTGTCGAGCATCTGTCCGAACTCCAACATCGCCACGCCAATGGGCATGGTGTTCGTCATGATCTTCACCATCTTTGCCGGCTTCATTGTGACCAAGGGCCAGATCCCGGACTACCTCATCTGGGCGTATTGGATCAGCCCCGTGACCTGGGGTGTCAAGGCGCTTGCCATCAACCAGTACCGCGCAGACACGTTCGACGTGTGTGAATACGGCGGCATCGAATACTGCTCGCTGTACAACATGACTATGGGTGAGTACTACTTGAACCTGCTGGACATCGACACAGGCAAGGAGTGGGTGGTCTACGGCATCATCTACCTGATCGCGCTCTTCTTCGTCTTCATGATCATGTCCATCTTCGTGCTCGAGTACATCCGTTACGAGACACCCGAAAACGTGGACGTGTCCAAGGAGCTGAATGCTGAGGACTCGCCGACGTACGCACTGATCCAGACACCGAAGAGCTCAGTCGAAGCTCCCAAGAGCCAAGCGATCGACATCCATAGCCGGGAACACAACTTCACGCCGATCACCATTGCGTTTGAAGACGTGTGGTACTCCGTGCCTGATCCATCGGACCCCAAACAATCGCTAGAGCTCCTCCGCGGCATCAGTGGCTTTGCAACACCAGGAACTATCACGGCTCTCATGGGATCTACTGGCGCGGGCAAGACGACACTGATGGATGTCATCGCCGGTCGCAAGACTGGGGGCAAGATCACCGGTCGATTGCTGCTCAATGGATACCCTGCGACCCCACTTGCCACTCAGCGCTGCACTGGGTACTGTGAGCAGGCGGACATCCACTGTGACGCGGCGACGATCCGAGAAGCGCTCACGTTCAGCGCCTTCCTGCGCCAAGACAGCACCATCTCGAACAGCGTCAAGTATGACTCCGTGAACGAAGTGATCAACCTGCTAGGCTTCCACGACATCGCGGACAAGATCGTGCGCGGCAGCTCGGTGGAGCAAATGAAGCGACTCACGATCGGCGTCGAGCTGGCTGCCCAGCCAAGCATCTTGTTCTTGGATGAGCCAACAAGTGGGCTGGACGCGCGGTCGGCCAAGCTCATCATGGACGGCGTACGCAAGGTGGCGGACTCGGGTCGCACGATCGTGTGCACGATCCACCAGCCGTCTGCTGAGGTCTTTCGCCTGTTCGACAGCCTGCTGCTGCTTCAACGCGGCGGCCAGACGGTTTTCTTCGGTGAGGTTGGCGACAACTGCCGCAACATTGTCGAGTACTTCGAGGCCGTACCAGGGACGTCACCTCTTCCGGAGGGCTATAACCCGGCAACGTGGATGCTGGAGTGTATCGGGGCCGGCGTGAACACTACCATCGCGCACGACGTGGATTTCGTGGAGCAGTTCAGCTCGAGCGCGTTCAAGATGACGCTGGACGAGATGCTAACCCGCGATGGCGTGGGTAAGCCATCAAGCGAGCTCCCCGAGATCGAGTTCTCTGACAAGCGCGCTGCGGACTCGTGGACGCAGATGCGGTTCGTGGTGAGGCGGTACTTGGACATGTACTGGCGTACGCCGTCGTACAACCTGACACGCATCATACTTGCAGCGGTGCTGGCACTTCTGCTCGGCCTCATCTTTGTTGGCTCCGACTACGACTCGTATCAGGGCCTCAGCTCCGGCGTGGGCATGATCTTCGTGGCGACGTTGTTCATGGCCATGGTGGCGTACCAGAGCGTATTGCCGCTGACTTTCGAGGAGCGCGCGTCGTTCTACCGTGAGCGTGCTGCTCAGACATACAACGCCTTCTGGTACTTCCTAGCGTCGACAGTCGCAGAGATCCCGTACATCTTGGTGAGCAACCTGGTGTTCACTGCCATCTTCTACCCGATGGTTGGGTTCTCGGGCTTCAAGGCAGGTGTGCTCTTCTGGATCGGCCAGTCCATGCTGGTCATGTTGCAGACATTCATGGGGATTTTCTTCTGCTACGCCCTGCCAAGCGAAGAAGTAGCGGCAGTCATCGGCATTCTCTTCAACATCATCTTCATCCTCTTCATGGGTTTCTTGCCACCCAAGTACGCCATCCCGAATGCGTACACGTGGCTGTACGACATTTCCCCGCACCGATACGCGCTGTCCATCATGGTTTCACTCGTGTTCGCTGACTGCGACGACATGCCGACGTGGAACGCGACGCTCGGCGCGTACGAAGGCGGTGGATCCAGCATCGGGTGCCAGCCGCTCCGCAATTCTCCCGTCACGGTCGGTCACATCACGGTCAAGGAGTACACGGAGCAGTATTTCAACATGAAGCACGACGACATCCCGTTTGACTTCGCCATTGTCGCCGCCTACATCGTGCTCTTCCGCGTGCTCGGGCTTCTCGCGCTGCGCTACGTCAACCACCAGAACAAGTGAGTCGTTCGTCTTCAACGCTCCAGTGCAGATTTCCTGCACAGGCGGGGTGAGTAGATGGCAAACGAGTTGGTTGGAAGCGAGGCAGCTGCATTGTTCTCATTGTATGGCAAGCTGGCGAGGCTGCCAAGGTTTCAAATATGTCTTTCAGTGAATGGGTCAATGTAAGCTCGAAACTGTGACTTGTCGTCGCCATTTTCACGCTCCGAGGACAAGCACACGAGATGGAGCGGTTACTGGCCGAGCAACCACCGCTTCTGAAACAGCACCCCGTTGATCGGACGGAGGTGTCTCGGGCTCAGTGGTGCAAGCGATCCCTCGGATGCAGAGGCTATTTCAGAATCGACTCACCTGTTGGCTGGAACACCTTCTTGTCTTGAAGATGGTCGCCAAGGTGTTCGTGGCGACCAACCCCAAGGCGCACGCCGTGAGTGTACGGCCACTGCCACCCCGCGCACGCCACGCATCGCTGCTGGCGGGCAACCGAAGGCTGATGATCGTCTGGATTGGTGCAGTCTTCACGCCCTTCCTGCTCCAGGTGCGCAGCTACATCCAGATGGTGGCGCCTCACAAGATCTCGCAAGACTTGCTCGCGCTTGATGCAGACACGCTGAGAGACCAAGTGGCGGCGCGATGCCAAGTCCGCGGACTCTACATCGCTGGCGTGTGGTGGAACATCATGCCGACGCACTACTACGAGTTACCTACGAGCCGCATCTGCCACTTCGTCGTGCCGCAGTACAACATGCATGGAGCGTATCACCTCAGCTCGGACGAGACCCGATCTGCAGCTAGCTGCAAGGGCGAGACGACTCCGATCAACTACTACTTCTACCATGGCAGCATCGGCTTCTACTCCTTCTACGAAGAGGGCCTCGGCACCGTGTGCTCCGACACGTGGACGGCGACGATCGATGTCAACAAGGTCGGCTCGTTCGACATGAACGGCCAAAGCCTCGCAGACGACCGTGGGTCGACGACGCATCGAGAATCGTATTGGTTTGGCGCGGTCGGGATGCTGTGGATCCTCTTCCGCGCGCTCGTCATCCGCAGGAGCTTCATCCTGTTCAAGCGCCACCTCGCTCGATGTCAGCACCAGCACGCGACGCTCCGGCTGCGCGACATCATCATCTACGTGCAGGAATCAGCGCGGCTGACGGCGTACGGGGCTAGCAACTGGCACCGTGTGGGTGTGATCTATCTGCTCCTCGAGGGCTTCATGTCAGATCTGTTCCTGTTTATCACCAAGGACGGTCTGTCGGCACTCATCCAGTGCATCTCGCTCTGCTACAACCTGGCGGGCATCATCTCAGTGCTGTTCGAGATGGTCGAAAGCTCGGCGGCGACCAAGCGCAGCTCCTTGAGGTGGTCGCGAGCTGTCCGCGTCATGAAGCGCCTGTTCTTCAACCATGAGACGACCATGATCGGCGAGTTGCTGCTCGTGACGGTGTTGCAGCTGTACATCACGACGCTCAACAAGTCCAAGATGCAGGACACGATCCATGTCGCCTATGCCATCTCCTACTACCTCTGGGGACTGGCCGGCCACGCGATCGTCGCCTCCAGTATGGTTGTGTTCCTGTTCATGGTCCGATCTGCGGGTGCCACGATCGTCGTATGGAGAAAGTTCCGGTCTCTTGGGCCGCTGACAGCGCCGTGCTGCGTCGAGGCGACGCTGGGCATACGGCAGAAGCTCGTGCTCGTTACGGGCTATGTCTGGACCGACGACTGCCGGCTGTACTACGCCAAAGATTCTCTGACGTCGTATGGGCTCATGATGGCCGAGGAAGACAAGAGTGCAGGTGACAAAGGTCAACTGCTGCTGGTGCGCGAGCGCATCAATTGGTTCGCCGTGCCCAAAGAGAACCTCGTCGTGCTCGGAGGTGTCCGAGATATGCACGTCGATCCATGCGAGGAGTGGTCACTGCCATCCGCCAAGGTAGTCATGTGCGACCGCAACCTCGGTGGCTACCAGTCCAGCGAGCAGCACGGCGAGTGGGTCGAGGGCACCGCATTGGATTTGGAGGCAGGCGACGACAAGGAAGATCCGCAGCTTTCTCTACTGTTGCACAATTGATAAATGTCATTGTCATTCCATACATTTCAAAGCACGCAAACGTCCATGAAGCATGGGAACTCGAGATCGACCAGCCGACCGACCGACCGATCAGCGCTCATCCGCCGAACGCGGCCAGCCACTTGAGCTTGAGCGTGAGGAACAGCGTCGTCGACTTGGTCACGGGCGTGGTCGACTTGGCGAAGGCCGGCGGAATGCGCTCTTCCTCCAGGAACGAGCGCGCGTGGTCCGCCGAGATGGTCTCCGTGTTGTAGTCGCCCATGGCGAGCAGCAGCACAGCCGACTCGCCGTACGCAACGAGCTGCTGCTTGTATGACAGTCCGTACTTGGGGTCGTCCTTGGCGCACTGCTGCTCGCGCCAGTGGCGGAAGTGCGCGAGCGACGCGGCCGAGATGGTGCCCTTGTCGTCCGCCTTGTTCGTCAGCGCTTGGACGAGCGACCCGTTGACGCTGGCCGGGTCCTTGCTGAAGAAGGCATCGTCGTGCACCAGCGACGCGTCGTGCTCGATAAAGTTGTGCTCCCCGAGGTCCGCGAGCGTGAAGTGCGGCGGCAGCCCGGCCGTGAGCGTGGCCGCCAGCGACGCGTCGATGTTGAACACTTTCTCCACGGCCGCGGCCAGCATCTCCGGCGTCAGCTGCTTGCCGTCACGCGGCAGGTACCCGTGGTTCGCCAGCGTGTTGAGCGCCGGGCACGGGCTGCGGTGGTTCTTGGCCGCGTTCTTCGGCACGCCCGACACGTCACTGCCGCTAGGGCGTCTGTACTCGTGCGCGTCCTCGCCCACCGTCGTGCTCATGCTGTCACTGCTGCTGCTGCTGCTGCTGCTGCTGCTGGGGGTTCCGGTGGTGCGCACGAGCGAGCTTGTGTCAAAGTACCAGACGCTGCGGACGGAGCGCGCGCGG
This sequence comes from Phytopythium delawarense, assembly GCA_023338175.1. Taxonomy (NCBI): domain Eukaryota; phylum Oomycota; class Peronosporomycetes; order Pythiales; family Pythiaceae; genus Phytopythium; species Phytopythium delawarense. The sequence continues at coordinate 13,763 of JAADYF010000178.1, forward strand.
GCCAGCGAGAGCGACAAGGAGAGCGCCACGAGGACGAAGAAGAGAGAGCGGAGGCAACGCGGAGGCATCGAGGAAAGGGATCCGGAATTGAAGTGCAGATCCTTCTTCAGCGAGAAGAATGATGTGGGGTGTCAACCGTGGCATCCACCAAAGGGTACGCAATGAAACATGGAGGTTCAGAACGGGGTTTTACTTGTTTTCATCCAATCAAAGCTTTGATATCTGCGGTACCGATTGGGTTTATCATTTGTGAGAGGTAACATTCACTCGTGCACGTGCAATGAGCATGAATGACTGCATCGTCATCATGGCAATTGATGTCACTCAAGTCCCTAGTGACGCACGTGGTCGAGGTTGAAGTGGCGCAGCAGGAGCAGCAGCAGGTGCGCGGCGAAGCCCAGGAGGAAGCCGGCGCCCGTGTTGCGGCCGAGGCAGCCACCGGCCGTGATGAGCAGCAGCAGGGTCGCGTCGCGGTCGCTCGTGTCGATCTGGAGGCCGACGGCGGCGAGGCTGATGCCCGAGAAGACGAGCATGACGCCGAGCACGGACTGCGGGAAGATGCCCGTCTGCAGCAGCGTGACGCACGTCGAGCCGAAGAGCAGCGCGAAGAAGAGCTTGAAGCAGCCGAGGAAGACCATGGCGAGGCTGCTGCGCGCGCCGAACGTGTGCTGCGACGCCAGCCCGCCGGCCCCGTGGCACACGGGCAACATGCCGAACCACGAGAAGAGCAGGTTGCCGCCGGCGATACTGAAGCAGATGCGACGCACGCTCGCTGGCTCGTGCTGCTTGGGGAACAGGTCCGTCGCGAGCTTCTCGAGCGCTACGACCGAGTTGAGCAGCGTCACGGGCACCTGAGGCAGGAAGAGGTAGACGAACGCCTCCTTGAAGTCGTGGCCCGACGGCACGACGGGAGCAACGAAGTCCGGGCCGAACTTGAGTGACGGCAGGTTGTAGTCGCTCTTGAGATGACAGTACTGGTAGATGGCGATGATGATGCCGTAGAGGAAGAGCAGCAGCGCGATGGGCACGCGCTTGCTGCGGATGAAGACGACGCAGAGCGCGCCGAGCACGAGCGACACGAAGACCGAGTCGGAGCCCATCCAGACGACGCCGTCGCCCGACTTGGCCGAGAAGCTCTTGCTCTCGGTCGCCGCCGAGAGCGTGAGCGTCGACACGTACGCCGACTTGAAGCCGCTGATGATAACGCTGGCCCCGACGCCGAGCTGGATGCCGCGCACGACCGAGAGTGGCACCCACTTGGTGACGAGCGTGATGATGTTGGTGGCGGCGAGGAAGAAGAGCGTGGTGCCCGAGAGGATGCCCGCGGCCAGGATCTGCGCGTTCGAGTACTTCTCGGCGATGGCGACGGCCGCGATCGTCTTCATGGGCTGCACCGGGATGGGGATGTTGAAATACAGCGACAGGCCCGCCGTGAAGACGCCGGCGAAGAAGAGCGCGGGCCCGAACGCGATCTGCGCCGCGCCGTCCACGCGGCCGATGGCCAGCGCCGTGAGCAGCGGCAGGAAGAGTCCGATGTCGCCGAACGCACCCGAGACCTCCTGCAGCTTGACGAACTGCCGCAAGTACGCGGCCCAGCCCGGGCGAAGGAAGACGAACAGCCGGCGCGCGAGCGGCTGCCCGTCCTGCGGACCCGTCACGGAGGCGAACGCGTCATTGTCCGCCGCGGGCAGCATGGGCGTCAGCGGCGAGTCGGCGATCGCGGCGTACTGCTGCGGCTTGGGGCTCTCCATGGCTCAGTTCGCGGCGGCTGGTTGGCTGGTTGGATGTGCGCGGACGCTGGCGGATCGGCGAGTGACCGGCGAGGAGGAGGAGGGACGGCGAGAGGAATGAGGGACGCTGCAGGAATTGGTGGTGACTCACAATGGACGGCGGCGATTGGCGCGATGCATGTGCCGTCATGGAGGGAGCTGCTGGCGCGACGCAGCTGCATCTTAGTCTAGGTTTGATGCGTGCGAAATTGGTTTATTGTGTTTGAACGGCGGAACGAATAGTGAATCCAAGTGACGGTGGGCGATGGCTTGGTTTCTTGATTAGGTTTGAAGATCCTGTAGTCGAGAGATTCCTGGATGTGAACGAAGCGTGAATGCTCGCGCGGCGCTGGGCTTCTCTGGGCTGTGAATGCGAAAACGAGCGGCTGTCCTTATGCGCGGCCTGCCAGGACACGTTGCGTGTGTAAGAGGGAGTGGAGGCGCATCAGCATCCGACGTGGTCGATCACTCGGCTCTCTGGGCCTCGCGCTCGCGCTCATGGCGGGCATCACGCGTCCTGCATGCAAACGACAGCAACACACATCACTCATCCACTCATCTCATCTCATGGCTCGGCGTTCCGCCGGTGGAGGCAGCGCTAGAGTCCAGCAGCACGGCACGCGCTTCATCCTCTTGATTCATCTGGCGTTAAAGCGTCGGGTGATCTGCTCAGTGCGGGCGGGAGCAACTGACTGTCGGTGCTCTCTCTCCCTTCACCCGCCTGGCTCAGCTTCACAGGCAGCAGGTCGACAGCCAACGGAATACACGTCTGGGTACCGGCTCGGCGTCTTACGACTGCGTCGACGGCGTCGGCTGCGTCGATGGCGTCTGCGGAGGCTCCCACTCGAACGGCTCGGGCGGGTCGGCCTCGTTCTCGGCACCCGCGGCGCCAGGCGCCTTGACCACGTCCAGGTCCTCGGCTTCTGTCGGCGTCGAGTCGCTCAGCATAATGACGCCCGACAGACGCTGCGACTTGAGCACCGGCGCGTACCGCTGCGTCCCCTCCAGTTTCAGCGCCGCCTCCTGTGCCAGAGTCACACGGGCAGGGGTCGTGAAAGTGAAGACACTCGGCTCCTTAACCGCCTTCTTCGCGGCAGGCGCGGCGGGCTTGTCCTCGCTGTCGACCTCCATGGCCTCGCCCTCCTTCTTCTCCTCCTCCGGCGTCGCTTCCTTCATCTCCACGTCCCCCTTGGCCTCCTCCTCCGCCTTCTTCTCCTTGGCGTCGTGCTTGGCCTGGCGTGCGCGTGCCTTGACAGTCGTGGACAGCACAGCGGTCGCAACCATCTCCTTCTTCTCCTCCTTCTTCTCCTCCATGCGCTTGGGCGTTGCGAACGCCGACTTCTTGGCATGGCACGTGAGGGTGAAGTCCTTGGGCATCTTCAGGTCCTTGTTCAGGCCGATCGCGAACGTCGACTGGAACGACAGCTCCAGGAAGTTGAACAGCGGGTACCAGAACCAGTGCTGTGCCCACACCGCCAAGCCCACAATCGACGCCATCTTCGTGAAGCCCGTGTGCGACTGCAGCGAAATGACCACGTTACGGCCGCCCGCGTCCAAGATACCCTGCGCGATGATCGCACCCATCTGACGAAGAAACGAAAGGAATCTGTCAGTAACACGCATCTCACTATCAAAACGAATGCACGCCATTCGCTCACCTTGGTCATGGTCGTCACGTGTTTGTCCGTGATGAACTTGAGGATCTTTTCGCGAATGGTGGCCACCTTCGGGTTGCGGCCCTCCGACTCCTGCATGATCACCATGGCGAGAGCCATGAGCGCACCCTGACGCACGTAGTCCACCGCATCATCGAGAAGCGGCTCAAGCAGCTGAATCGCCTCGTTCTTGGCCGTGCCGGCGCACGCAATGCCCACGGCAATGCACGCGCCGTAGCGAACGTGCGGGTTGAAACTCTCAGCGAGCAGCGACACGAGCTTCGGCACCTGGACGGGCGTGCGGAACAGCACGAAACCCAGGCACGTGACAGCCGCGCGGCGGACGTCGTCGGACACGTCGCTGACAGCCACATGGAGCAGGCGGCGGATCGCCGTGTTGTTCGATGTGCCGGCGTACGCCATGGCAATCGCATAGATGCCGCCGTAGCGGATCAACGGGTCCTTGTCGCGCGTCAGCTGCTCGATGATAGGGTCCGCCGCTTCCTCGCGCTCGTACATCATGAGCGCAATGCCCATCATACACCCGCGGATGATCTTCTCGTGCTTGGTGTCGTGCGCATAAGCGAGCAAGTCCTTGAGGATCTCGCCGTTGCGAAGGTCGCCACCAGCGCCAAGCAGCGTGAGGCCAATAGCGATACCTGCGCCTTCGCCAGCCACGGCCGAGTCTGTGAACATGATGTTCTTCAGTTCCTCGTAGATCTCGTAGTCGTGCGAGGCCAAGCCGCATAGACCAATGCCGAGGCACGCGCCGTGCTGCACGGTCTCGTCCGAGCCAGCGTTGCGCAGAGCGTTGCGCAGGTACTCCATGGTCGTCTTGCTGGCCGAGCCGGCAAAGCCTTTGTTCGCATGGATCAGACCCATCGCGTACAGAGCGCCGCCCTCCGAGTACGGAGACGACGACACGCCGCCCTGCGGGAGGTAAGGCGCGAGAAGGTTCATGCTCTCGCGCACGTGGCCCTTGTGCACAACACCTAGGCTTGCCGTTGCGGTGAACTTGGCCCAGTTCGTGGCCTTGCCTAGCCAGTCCAGGTTCTCCCGCAGGAAAGTGTCCGAAGTCGTGCCGCAGTTCATGTAAGCGTGCGCAATCACAGCCGAGTGGTGGAGCACCGAGTTGCGGTTCTCAACAGCCGTCTTGATGGTCTTCATGATCAGCGGGTCCGAGTCGTTCTGCCGGTACAGGAAGTCGAGCGTCAGGTCGACGACGAACTCGCCCGACAAGATGATCTTGAGCTTCTCCAGCTTCGCCCAATAGTCGGCACTGGCACCCGCAGGCACGGGCGGGGGCGTCGAGCTCGCCACAGCCGGAGCCGGCGTCGGCGCGGCGTCATCCGTCTTGGCTTCTTCCGCGGTCGACGCGGCCGCGGCAGTCGGGGGAGACGGCAGCGAGTGGTAGACGTTCATGAGGAACTTCTGGTTCTCGTTCTCCGCCAAGTCGAACGCGACCTGAAACGCAACGAGGCAGTCGTTGTCGCTGCCGCGGATGAGCTGGTCTAGGATCTTGGTCACCTCCAGGTGGTTGTCGAGCATGTGGAGGCACTGGCAGACGCTCGAGTAGTCCTGTGTCGGGCGCGAGCGGTAGACGTCCACCATGATCTGGAAGACCTTGAGGCGGAAGTCGCGGTTCGACACAATGTTCTTGCACACGTCGAAGCAGTAGGCGAGCGACGCCGCCACGTCCGGCGACCGCAGCAGGCTCTCCTTGACCTGGTCGAGTCGGCGCGCCTCGAGCGCGACGCCCAGCGCCTGCTTGAACTCGCCCGAGGCGTAGCAGCGCTCGAACATGCGCTCGACCACGGCCGTGAGGCGCGGGTCCAGACTCTTCTCGGCCTCCTCGTCCTCCTTGGTGCGCGCGGCGATGTACTCGTCGATGCACGTGGCCACGATCGTGTCCGTGTACTGCGACTTGACGTTGATGTCGAAGTACTTGCCGGCGCCGAGCGCCAGGCGCAGCGCGTCGTCGTACTCCTCCAGGTGGAAGAAACACTTGGACGCCACGAACGCGGCGAGCTCGCGCTCCGGGAACTGTTCGTCCTCCGACAGGTCCTCGATCGCCGGGATGGCGTCCGCGATCTCCGCCCAGTAGAAGTCCACGATCTGGTGCAGCTTCTGCAGCGCGTGCGTCTGTCAGGGCAGGCACAAGGCGAGAGACACAAGGAGAGAGAGAAAACGCAACGTGTCAGTCAGCACCTCGGCCGCGGACCCGACCCGCGCGACCGCCACTCCCTCACCTTGAGCGCGTTGTCGTCCTCGCCCAAGAGCGCGAGCACTCCCGCGGCTGCCGGTCACGCACAGAAGGGGGAAGACGCATGGTAAGCGGCCGAGCTGTGGGTTCCCTAACAAGAAAGGACGGCATGCGGCGAGGAATCGTCGCTGGGAGCCGGGAAAAGCGGGGGAAGCGCGCGGACTGCGGCCCACAGCTCCGTAACCGCACCCGCCACGCTCCCCTGGCCCCGCAGGCGGCGCAGGACGTACCGGAGTTGCCGAGCGCGACCGTCATCTTGGCGTCTTCTTCGCCCGCTTCGCTTCTTCGGCGGCCGGGGGTGCGAAAATCTTGTTGCCGAGCCAGGAGAGATCCTTTCAATCGCACTTTGTCGGGAATCTGCGGTACACTTTTACGGATATGTCTTATTGAGATTGTGATTTTCTCACAAAGAGATGATAGGTTTCTGGAAATTACGCATGTTCGCTGTCGCTCCTTCCGAAACTACCAGATTGTGCTTGTCCCCAGTTGAAGCCAAACCACTTCAACCTGTTGCAACGTTCATGACAGACACTCAGACCTGTGGAGTCGCCTGCTCGGCGTTGGATGCGAGGGTCGCCACGCAGGCTATGGTGCGGTCGTAGAGCCTGCGGACGAGGTCCTGCAGGTCCAAGGCGATCGCCGCGACGCGTACCTCCTCCACGAGGATCCTCGACAGGATGAGCTGGCCGGTCGACGCCGGCTGCCGATTCATCCACGAGCGCACGTTGGCCCAAATTTTGATCCAGGCATTGCTGTGCACGTTCACAGTCACTCATCATCAGACGTCGACAGCACGTTGGAGAGAGGATGCATGATCGTACTGGATCGGAGACGCGACCGAGTCTGCCGGCACACCGGAGGCGAGGAAGCTTCCATCGAGGCACTCGCGGATGAACGCGTCCAGCGCGTCATCCATGGCCGGTGAGAGCAGCTCGTCGCGGCAAACAAGCTCTCCATCGCAGCAGTACTGTGGTAGAACAATCATCCATGCGTTAGGTCATGTGCTCCGATTACTTCGAAGTAGATAGCTGTGCCGCATAATGAGTAGCTCACGGATGCTTTCGTCACGATCTCGTTCATCGCTCTCACGCGCCACTCCTTCCGACGCTCTTGAACCTGCAAGTGGAGCACGAGTGAGCAGGAAAGCAACGCCACCGGCCACGAACCGATTCCGATTTGAGACGGCACGAACCTCCGATTCTGGCAGACTGGCTGGGAACATGCTTCGCATGAAATCGCTGGAGAGGTGGTAGAACTCGCTGATGTCCGTCTCCAATGTACCAACACAGCGGCTCATCGTCTGCCAGGAGCAAAGTCACCGTCAGATGCACGACTGCGCGAGCGCCACGACTTTCACCAAATACTTACCGCGGCAATCAAGTCCGATATGGGCGTGGTAGAGATGATCGGAGGCGTGCTTAATCCAATTCCTGCTCGCATGGACGCCGCCATTCTAGCCGTACTCGCAGGCGATGGGCCGTCTGGGACGCCGATATTCGCTCTTGCCGCTGTGCTTGGCGGTGCCAATGACGGTACGCTGGTTGGTCTATCGCTCGACTGGAATTGGCTGAGCAGGTTGCCAGTCTCCGTCAAAATCGAGCCAAGTGCACCCGTTCCTGACGTACTTGATCGCGCACTCTCACTCAAGCGCTGGAGGTAGTTGAGCGCGGACAATGATGGTCTGTTGCTGTCAGAAGCCAAGTGCGGACGACCAGCTGGCTCGGCGGGTCTGGATGAAATTGCGTTTCTTCCACGCTGGTGACGATCAAACGTTGACGGTGGAGTCGAAGCCGAGCCCGAAGGGCGAGAGAAACTGCTTGAAGCCTCATTCACTTGGGTCTGCGTTGCACCGCTTTCGGGGCTTGCACTCGCACGAAGTTCTTCATAAATCGACGCAAGCTCCGTCATGAAGGGGTCACCGTCAACCGGGTCGCTACCACCAGGCTGCGGGCGATTTCCTCCGCGCTGAAGATTGTCCCAGAACGAAGGTCGGCTTGAAGCTTGGCCCGCACCTGCATCACTTCTGGGCTCACGTCGAGCGGGTGGCGGGCCAGCGCTTGAAGCGGGACCCAGTGGAGGACCGCTACCATTCGATGGCGTGGCTGGGGTGCTTCTCGTCGGCCATCCCAAGCTTGACTCGGACAGAAGCTGGTCAAGAGAGGTCGACATGCCGCTAGCGCCACGCAAAACCGGCCCGAGGCGCTGGATTTGCATCCGCAGTCGTGCGCGCTCGAGCGAACTCAGGTTGTTTTCGTTCAGCAGCCTCCCAGAAAGGTGTGCGAGCTGTCGATGCAGCGCCATGAAGGTGTCGCTTGCTTCGCGAACAGCATTCCCGAGCTCGTACATCTCTTCTGAGAGTGCTGGAGGCCGCGACATTGGCCCAAGATCGATCGGAGGCATCATCCGACGGACCGCACCAGCCTGTTCTTGGACCGTTGCCGCGTTAGTGATACGCTGGTTTGCAGCAGCGGCGGTTTGAGCAAGGAAATGAGCTCGAGCAGGCGACACGCCGCTTGTTGCAGCCGATGGAGCCGTCGAGCTTGAGCCCGAACTCGCTGTGGCCGCGTACGACACGCTTGCAGACGTCGACGTCGAAGTGGCCGGTAATGACGCGCTTGTAGTTGACGTTGCAGTAACTCCAGTGTACGATGCACTCGTCGGAGCGCTGGTGGCAGGCGTCGTGCCCGAGGCGAAGCTGACCTGCATCGAGACGCCTGGGGCGGCGCTCGTCGCACTGGCTCCGGCTGCTCCGAACATGGCGCCAGATATCACCGAGCCGAGGAGGCTCCCTAGGTCAACCGGGGACACGTCGGCGCCAGTGTTGAATCGCCCCATGACGAACCCGTTGCCTGTGCCATCCACCTCGCCACTAATAGACTCGCCCGCTCGGTCCTGGACAGGCGAAGCGGACGCCGGTGGCGTCTGCGGTCGGCTGACCACTGCGTGGATCGTGTCCTCGTGCTGGAAGTTGTACGCGTCCAGCGTCAGGTCGTCCTTGAGCACCTTCCCCTTGTAGATCAGCCGCAGCCTCGGCGGTTCGCTGCCGTCCTCATCGCTGCCGCTCGCGCGCGCGTGCTCCACCTCCATCACCCTGCGCCGCAGCTCCGCGATGGAGATCGTTGGCGCGCACGCCAGCGCGACGCTCTCATGGTGGATGAACTTGACGTGGACCGTGATCTCCGCCCCTTCTCGCCTGTTCGCGTCCTGGATCAGCGCTGGCGCCGCCGATTCGGAGGGCCCCGGCGAGGGAGACACATGCTCGTGTGGCCCGTTCTCTGCAACTTCGATCGGAGTGCTCGCTGCGGCGCTGGTATCGCTTGGACCGCGAGGATCGCCACCCGAAGCGTTGCCGTCGGCGTCCATTTCCCCCGTTTGTTGCTGTTCTTTCGTGACGGACTGACGGATTCCCAGACAGCATCTTGACGTCACCTTGAACAGAACTTGAACTAGTTCATGATCTATATGTATTGATACAATTTAATATACATACATGTATAGTAAATACTTGCATATATCATACATCAGTATGGTCTATATATATGGACATAGAGGCATTTGATGCTTTCTCGTGCCTCTTTCACCTTGAAATGTGATGGTTGTCACCTTGTTTTGGATAAATGACATATTTACCGGTATCCAACCGGTAGCTACGTACCACCGCGCGTGATGAGCAAGCGGCTGTCACGATGGACTCCCCCCAAGTAGCAACCCGTCCGCAGTGAACAAGCCTGCCTGCCTGTGGTGGCGCTCGCTGTCACAGAGACCTTACACGCTTGCCACGACCAGCATTGGGCTGACGGATCCCCGAACTCGTGCAATTGTCTTGCCGACGGTCCAGTCTGTCCACTCGGGATCCCCTCCAAACACTCGCTGCCACCTCACCACCACCTCACAGTGGCGACGTGTCTATGCTGTGCTTGCCGTTAGGGCGTCACCATCAAAACCAAGAGTCCAGCACTGCCGAGACCTCTCGATTTTGCCACACCGAGTGCAACACGTTTCACCCAGCTGCGGCGTTGTTCGCCTTGAAGCGGACCATGCGCGCTGACTGAAACTGCAGCTGTAACGCCACATGGGGGCAGGCACCGCGCTCGAGATCTTGACTGTCGGTGGTGCCAACCCAACACAGGGCACCTTCGGAGCCGCTGACTCCCCCGCTGCCACACCCGCTGCCTGCCACCAAGGCCTCCTCTTTCATGCAGGCGGCGGAGGACGCTAGAGACACGTGCAGCGCGGCAGTAAAGACGCTCGCATCTCCCGGCTCGGGATTTGGTTGGCGCCCCTGCTCTCCGCCACGATACCCGCTCGCGGTTGCCGAATGGGGGAGCATGACCAGGATACACCAACGAGGGGGCCAAAATACGTTGCGCACGTCGGTCATTTCTACTCTTCGGCTCCGCTGCGCACGCGTCTCCCGGGCTCCCTCGCTCTCCCCTCCCCCCCCTTCCCCCTCTCGCCACCATGAAGGTCGTGGTCGTCGGCGCGGGCATCGGCGGCATCTCGGCGGCGTACCACCTCGTCAAGGACGGGCACGAGGTGGTGCTGCTCGAGAAGGAGGCGACGCTGGGCGGCCACACGTACGAGATGGAGATCGACGGCGAGATGGTGGACATCGGCTTCATGATGTTCGGCGACTCGAACCCGAACATTAAGGCCTGGTTCAAGGCCTTCGGCATCACGCAGCCCAACGGGACGACCAAGAAGCGCATCCCCATGTCACTGACCGTCACCTCGCACATGCCGGGCGACGTGCAGTTCTCGTCGCGCAGCCCGTTCCACGGCAGCGTGTGGAACCTCTTCGACCGCCGCATCTGGCGCATCCTCATGGACATCTACCGCTTCACCATGGACCTCATGACGATGCCCGTCAAGGACGAGATCACGACGCGCGAGTGGGCCAAGCAGGGCCGCTACTCGGACGAGTTCTTCCGCCACTACTTCCTCGCCTTCGTCTCCATCCTCTGGACGGTTCCCAAGCACGACGTGCTCGACCTGCCCGTCACGCAGTTCCTGCGCTGCCTCAAGACGCACTCCAACTCGCTCTACATCCCGCTGTGGCAGGTCATCCTCGGCGCGCTCGGCCGCCGCACGGACCGCCCCAAGCATCTCTGGTGGTACATCGGCTCGGCCTACATCGAGCCCTTCCTCAAGTTCTTCACCGAGGAGAACAAGGGCACGGTGCGCTACAACGCCGGCGTCTCGACGGTCGAGAAGGGCGGCAAGGCCGTCGTGCTCGAGTCGGGCGAGCGCATCGAGTGCGACCACGTCGTGCTCGCCACGCACGCCGACACGAGCGCCGAGATGATCCGCTGGAGCGAGGACGGCTACAAGTCGCTCATGCGCTACCACTTCCACAAGAGCATGATGTACGTGCACCGCGACCCCAAGTTCCTGCCGGCCTCGCACAAGGTCTGGAGCTCCTGGAACGTGACCATCACGCGCAACGACGAGTACGTGCTCACGTACTGGATGAACCGCATCCAACACCTCAACAACAAGAAGGACGTGTTCGTAACCATCACGCCGCACGACTTTGCCGGCGACAAGCCCGCACAGGACAAGACCATCTCGGCCTTCCGCTGGGACCACCCGCGCCTGCTCGCCGACTGCATCCCGCAGGACGACATCCTGCGCGAGGAGGGCATCACGCTCTCGGGCTGCTGGCTCGGTCGCGGCTTCCACGAGGACGGCTTCGTGGCCGGCCGCCGCGCCGCCGCCATCATTCGCGACCCCAAGCACACCAAGACGGTGCTGTACGAGGACCCAGGCAACGTGCCTGTGCCGGCCGTGCCGCCCTTCGGCGTGCCGCTCAGCATCACGCTCATGGGGCTGTCGGTTGTCGGCGCCATCGGCTTCGGCGTCGCCAAGGCCGTCGAGAAGTACGCGCTCTGAGCCACCGAGCGCGTTCGGGATCGCGCTTGGCACTACAGGACAGACGTCCGTGCCTGGTGCAGCTCCATTGGTAGACAGAAGACCTCGACGACCTCCATTTTTGTGGCTCAAACGTAGTGAATAAACACTTTATGATCGCTTCCCAAGCGCTGGCGGCGAGCACATTGCGTCGGTGGCGCCTCACCCAACCGTCGAGCCGTGCGTGGCACGCAGAGAGAAGTTGGCGACCAGCGAGAGGTGGTCGCTTGGGTGGTGGGCCGTCGGCAGCTCGCGCTGCTTGAACAGGACGCCCGCGGGCGTCATCTCGGCCACGCCATGGCAGTGCAGCGACTGCCGCGAGTACCAGATGTAGTCGACCGTCGACTTGGTGCCCGAGTGGAACGTCGTGAACTTGGGCTCGCCCGTGCTCTGCGGCGTCGGGAGCTGCGCGTACGCGCTCGACAGCTCCAGCTGGGTGTTCCACAAGGCACAAATTGTTGTACGAACGTCAGCACTAGCGAGAGAGCAGAGGAGGCAACGCTAACTTGACGAACATCGTGCGTGACGGGACTAGAGTCGACCGCGAACGTGCGGAAGTCGGAGCGACGCGCCTTCGCCGCATTGAACTTGCCAGGCGCTGTGCCGTGCCCGAAGTGCCGCGTCCGGTCGTTCTCATTGATGAACAGCGCGCGCTGCAGTCCCAGGCGGCCGTGTCAGCTAGAAATACACCCCCAACATCTGCAGCGGGCAGTACCTGGATGCTGTCGTCAGGTGCCGACGTCTGACCAGACAGGTAGTACCGCGACAACCCGGACGCGTCGAGCTCGCCCTCGGCCACGAAGTGATACAGCGCGCTGTGCGGCGCCATGTTGAAGTCTCCGCACAGAATGACAGGCAGTGACGGCGACACGTCGTGCTCTTGGTCCGCGCTTTCGTCTTCGCTCTCAGTGATGGGAGAGCGCAGCGTGGCGAGCTCGCTCAGCAGCATCTGCACCTGCGCCAGCTTGATCTCGCCTCTCTACAGACGTCATGCATTTGCATCAAGATCAGTTGTTGAGATGAGAGAAAGCCTCCGACACAGCACAGCGGCGGTCGCACCCCCGGGTTGAACAGCAAATGAGTGTTGGCGATGATGAGCGGCACGGTCGGCGCGGTCTTGAGCGCCACCACGAGCGCCAGCGCCACGTTGTGCCGGTTGAGCACCGGGTCGTCCTCGGACCGGAAGTACTCGACCGGGTGCGACGCCAGGATGCGGAACATGCTCTTCTTGACGAAGATCGCGCAGCCGTCGAGCGTCTCTGCTCCCGTCCTGCGTAGTTCGGACGAAGCCAAACGCGTCAGACCCGCCTCCAAGCCGTTGGAGTCCACCATTGGACGCTCACCGCTGCTTGTAGACGCCGATGTACCCGCGCTGATTGACACCAACACCCCACCGTCAAGATTAGCCCGCGCCTCAAGCCACCGTCCGCTACAAGGAAGCCTTACGCGCTTGAGCTCCGGCTCGAAGAAGTCCTCGAAGTGGTCGACCTCCTGCAGGCAAACGACGTGCGCCGCCCACGCCGAGATCTCCTTCACAAGCCTCCCGCGGCGGTACTCCCAGCTGCCGTCGGGCGGTCAGCGGGCGCCCGCGCCAGTCAGACGCATCCACAGCGTCAATTCGCAGCGAAGAGAGCGTCGACGCACTCGTATTTCGCCTCGCGCTTGGCATTCTCGTTCTCGCGGTCTCGCTGCACAATGTAGTCTGCGCCATGCATCAACACTCCCATCAAGAATGGACAAACGCCCTCCATCCAGGCCGAAAACCCTACCAGCCAGCACGTTGAACGAGAGCACGCGGAAGGTGTTGGCGACCACGGGCGCGTCCTTGGCGGTCTCTTGTCGCGGGGGCGCGTACATCATCCACTTGCGCGCCGGCAGCGCGCGCGGCGGCGGCTCCTGTCCCCGCCCTCCGCCCGCGCCAGGCGCCGATCGCGCGCGCTTCCCGCGGCCCTGGCCTTTTCCGCCTCGATTCCTGCCTCCTCTGCGCGTCGGCGCTGCCTCGCGCTCTTCAAGGCGCTCGCCAGAGCGATCGCCGGCCGCGGCCTCACTCGCGTCGCCCATGACCAGACGTCGAGGTTTGTGTGTCATTTGACGATGGAAGCACCCATCCACCCAAAGTAACGCAAATCAGGCAGTATGAATTCCGCCATTTCGGTATTCTTGATAAAGTTGACGAAATTCGCACTTAGAAGGGGACACCGTGTGCCTGCTCGCTGCCTGGTCGATGGCAGAACCAAAGCACCAAGAAGCGGAGCACCCGCCGCCGGCCGCCTCGCGTCCCTGCGTCTCTGCGTCCTTGCGCCGCGCCCGCCGCTCCGTCCGCCGCGCGACCGACTGGAGAAGGAAGCCTCGTGTCTGTTCTATAGTCGAGCGCAGTTTCAGCCCGGTCGGCGCAGCGAGACGCGAGCATGAACGCGCCGAACCGCAGCGAGTCGTACCTGCTGCCGGAAGGCGCGCAGAAGGTCTCGTACGAGAAGGACACCAAGATCGCCAACGCTGGCAAGTTCACCATCCTGCGCGAGGACCACACCATGGGCAACCTCATCCGCATGTGCGTCCGCAATGACACGCATCGCTATCGACAGGAAGCGGATGGCAGATAGCGAGACTGACGGACTGACCTGGACTGGATGGACGGCGCAGGCAGCTGCTGCGCGACCCGAACGTGACGTTCAGCGGCTACCGGCACCCGCACCCGCTGGTGCACGACATCACGGTGCGCGTGCAGACGAACGACGCGTCCTCGCCCGTGGAGGCGCTGGCCAACTGCCTGGATGACCTCTCGACCGAGTTCGACGAGATCGCGCAGAAGTTCCGCCGCGCCACCGGCAGCTCCAAGGACCCCAACGCCTTCAGCTGATCGCTGTCGTGTAGGACTCGGCTCGTGGCGGTCCATGCGGCCAACAGAAGGGGGGAATAGACGCTCGGGAGTCGTTGCATCGGCAGCTGTTCATGATACTTGGTGGCTACTCTACACGCTAGTGGCTGCCGCGATACAAATGCGTCGGTCGGATCATCACGCAGGCTCTAGTCCACTCGGCGTCGCTTACTGGGAGCGGAGCATCCGCTCTCAACCGCTGCAGACGGCGGCGCGCAGGGCCGGAAGAGGCCCCAGCTCGCGCCGTCGTCGGCGTCCGCGGCGTCCTTGAACACGGCGGCGATCGCCGGCTCGGACAGCTCGGCGTTGCCGCCGACACACAGCTCGCGCAGCTTGGGGCACGCGCCACGCACCAGCGCGCGGGCGACCGGCACGAAGCTCGAAGGCGACAAGAAGTTGCCGGCCAGCCCCAGGAAGGCGAGTCGGCGCAGCGCACCGCTGCCCAGACACCGCGAGAGCTCGGCCACGCACTCGGGCGTGAGCAGGTTGCTGCCCAGGCAGAGCTGCTCCAGCGCGCACCGACCGCCCAGCTGCGCCAGCGCCGAAGCAAGCGCGTGCATTCCATCGTGGCCGATCGCGTTGGCGCGCAGGTCCAGGCACGAGAGCTTGGGGCACGAGCCGGACGCGAGCACCTTGGCCACGCACACGGCACCATAGTCGCCCAGTGCGTTCCCGCCAAGCCACAGGAACTCGAGCTGCGGGCTGACGCCGGGCGTCGCTAGTGCCTCGCACAGCGCGAACACGCCGTTGCGAGCGACGGAGTTGACGAACGTGGCGCACAGGCACAGCTTGCGCAGCTTTGGCGCGTCGCGGCGCTGGAGCAGCCGCGCGATTACCAGCACCGCCAGCTCTCCGGAGATGCGGGCGGGCATGGACTGCGGAGGGCAGGCGGACGCCACGACCGAGTGCGGGATGGCGCAGGCGCTCGTCGAGCAGGTGGTGGTCGGCTGAAGCGGCATCGGCGGCGATTTGGAGCGCCGGCGCTTGCCTAGAGGTGTCGGCGCCGACGGCAGCGCTGGGTTTAGTCTCTGAGAAGGAGACGGAGTCGCTGATAGAGCTGGGTGAGCGTCGGGCCGGACGCAGAGGTGCTCCAGGTTAGGGAGCAGCACGGCCTTGCGTGGAGACTGTTGCGAGCGCGCTTCGAGCTGAGACAGCAGCGACGATAGCGCCGTCGCCGAGATGCGGAGGTCCGTGACGGCGCGCGGTAACTCGCGATAACACAGGCGGTTGATGGCGAAGCTGCGCACGACGTCTGCACCGCTGAGGAAGGAGAAGACGTGGACCAGCGCGGGCGTCTCGACGCCGTCGAACAGCGAGCGCAGCGAAGATGGAGTCACTGCGAGAGCAGTGGACGCTTGCTGCGTCCGCGTCGGTCGGACGCTGAGGTTCGTGTGGTGATGCAGCGGTCGAGAGACCGCAACGAGCGACCGGTAGCACTTGTCGGTGCCGTTGATGAGCACGCCCTGCTGCTGTCTCCTGGGTCGGCCGTCGCGCGTGCCCCACCATGCGGGCGTGAACAGCCAGACCTTGCGCCGCTGCTCGGCCAACACCAGCGCTCCGCTCTCGCAACTGCTCTCGGTGGCGGCGTTGCTCTCGCTGGACTGCAGTCGAGGCAGCACCTTGACCTTCCACTTGGGGTTGCAGTTCATGAGCATGGCGAAGTGCTGCACCCGCCGCGAGACGGTCGCGAGCGCGCCGTACTCGCTCTTGGAGAAGGCGGCGCGGTACATGAGCAGCTCGATGTGCTTGGCCACGTGCACGTGCAGCCGCACGCTCGCCGTCTCCTGCAGCGCCACGCGCGGAGCCTCGGCCGTCATGAGGCACACGCGGAACTGCGCGCGCAGCACGTGCAGCACATGCTGGATCATCTGACCGCGCTCGAGACGGCGACGGTGCGCGGCCGACTGGGACGCGCGGTCTCCGCGGAAGTTCTTCCACTCGGCGGCGCGCGCGTTGGCGCAGAAGGCACCGCAGACGGCAGGGTTGGCACACGGACGCGGCGCGATCTGCAGGTCTCGGCGACACGACACGGTTGACCGAGGCGGTGGCAGTGAACTCGCCGAGCTGCTGCTGTTGTCGTCCATGCTGTCAGCGCGACGGGCTTCGAGTTGGCAGGAGTCGACACGGAGCCCGGTGGAATTGAAGACTGGGACGGGAGCAGTGAAGCATGCCGGAGGTGGTGGCGCGGCTCGAGACCGTTCCGCTGCCGTCGGTTGGAAGGTGTTTCCGGTTTCCCGCGTCCGGTTGGTTGGTTGGCTCGGCTGGTTGGGCTGGAAGCCGGCGCGTGAAGCCGCGGACCCGCCTCCGTGGAGACGCGAGCACCCGCGGCTCTTGCTGCATCCCACGCCTCGTTTCCTGCCGAGCTGCAAGCGTTGCCGTTGGGCTGTTTTGTTCCTTTCCCCCGCCGCTTAGGAGCGTCGCGGCGGTCCCGCGAGGCGTTGGCGAGCGATCCACCGCCCCTGCGCTCGCTCCCGACGGATTCCATCGGCTCGACTGCTATATAAAGCTGTCCACGACCGGTGCGAGCGGGCTGGGACCCTCCATCGAGCCGTCGGACGCCCCAATGGCCTGATCCGGTGCTGGAAGAACGCTGTCAAGCGGCGGCAACCGCTCCCGAGTCCGAGTCGGCCAGTCGCTCTCGCAGGTCGATCAAGACGCTTTTAGCTCCTTGAGGGAAACGCATCGCGGCCTGAGAATCTTCAGCCACCACGATGTCCCGACCCTGCCTGGGTGATCGGCCTGACGACTCCGCGCAGAAACGGCAGGCTGATGCAGGCGAAGGCGGCGTCAATCGACACGATAAAAACGGGCTTCAGTGTCTGTCCATCGAGATGAAACCCGCGTGGGGAAGGTTCTCTGTTGGCGAACGTTCCCGCTTGAGCGCTTGAGAACACTCACCGCTGCCCAGTGAAGTTTACTTGGTCGCTTCGCGCCACGAACTGCCACGGTTCCGGCATGCCCATGCCCGCTGAAGAGGGAACTGGCATCACCGTCGTGGCGCATTGGATGCGAGAGCGCAATGCCCCGCTATCAAGTTGTGAGGACATGTCAAATCGACAGGCATCTCCTGCGCTCATGCTCCCTCCCGATCAATTCTTTCGCCCCACTCCTCTTGCCAGAGCTAAAGTGTGTACATGTTGATGAAGACAACGCGGTGATCAGTAGTCGAGGCATGGATGGTGGCTAATGCGGAGACTCGGGCACTGCTGTCTTGAACCCGAACGAAAAGCCGGCCGTGCAAGCGACGCCCGCGACGAAGAGAACGCACGGGAGGGCCAGCACGTTGCCCGTACCCAGAGGTGCCATGTCTTCTGTGCCGTAGAGGCGAACAGTCAACTCCGACAAGGAGGCAAATAGCGTAAGGACGCCGATATACAGCCCGTTGTTGTTGAACCCGTGCGCAGACGTCTGCATCTCCTTGCCCAGGATTCCGACAACGGCGTACGGGAAAATCGTCACAGCCGTCTGGTAGAAAGCCGTCGCGACAAAGCCTGCGAACGCGAACGCGACCCACGCGCTCCCCACTGCGACAGCCGAAATGATCCCGGCCGCTGCGAGCCCAGGCAGAAGCAAATGAATCACGTGTTAGCTACGTTGCCGATACAGGTAATGACAGGCATCGTATCGCTTACTTCCAACGATCATCCCGCCGACAGCCGTTTGCTTCAAGAACGAGGCGTTCGGGACGCGCGGGCTGAAGAACAGGAGCGTGAAGCACATGACCGCCTGCAGTCCGTTCTGACGACCACAAACAGTATCAACGTGTCAGTCTACAGCAGTTGAACATCTCTCAAGTCTGCTCCAGTCGTGGCCTCCAGTCGTGGCTCCCTACCTGGCTAATCAAGGCCGTGTTTGCCATGCCGAGACCATTCTTGAAGTCGCTTTGAGCAATTTCATCGCAGCCTGCTCGCATTGAAGGAAATACCAGGTAGATCGTGTCAGACACGACACCGTTTGTGTTCTGTCGAAGAAGGATATCAATTGCGGAGGACGTACTCGAGTCTTTGCAGCCACCGTACACTTCACCACCCCACCAGTTGAAGGTCTCGTCTTGGAAGGACTTCCAAGCAAAGCTACAGAATCCTCGAGTGAGCACGTAACTTTCCAGCACGTCAATGCACGTTATGCAAGTCGAACACGTACCATAGCACAAAGTTGACGACGCAGAGCAGCCGGAACCGCATTGGCGCGAAGACAATCTCGTCCCACGCTCCACGGATAAGGCGCTCGAGCGGCGGCTGAAACGGCGGTCGGTCTTGCGGGTGCTCCGGCCGCATCGGCATGCTGATGGCGGTCGTGACGATCATCGCAGCCAGAGACGCGCCAAAGGCGACGAGAATGTCGTGTCCGCTGATGGAGGTTGCAAACACGACGACAGAGGTGGTATCTCGGAACAGCAGCGCGCCTAGCACGCCGCCAATGCCTCCCCACATGGCCAGAACAACCTGCGCGTGCATCTGGTACTCGATCGGCACCTCGTCCATGATGCGAGCACGGAGTCCAATCTGCGAACGGACATCAGCGCGCATTAGACCTGTGCCCTTCCTCACCGATCAATAGCAAGGTTGCGTCACTGTACGTTGAAGAGCATTACACCGACGCAGAGCAGCACGAGGACGAGGTTGGTGACGCCGGTCAGGTCTGGGAAGAGCACGTTCGCAGCTCCAAAGAGGAGCCCGAAGACCGTCATGCAGCCTGTGCCCGCCGCCATGAACACGTTCCTCCTTCCCCACTTGGACAACGACCGATCGGACGCCGCGCCAAGGATCGGCGCAAGGAAGAAGCTCACGATGCCCGGGAGGAACCGCGGGACCACGGACGAGATGCCCATGGACTTCATGTACGCCTCGCGCACGTCCGAGAACACCGTGTCTGGTCGGCCAAACATCAAACAGAGCAACAAGCTGTGAGCACAAGTGAGCGCGATCGGCAGGCTCACGGAGCCGTCACGACGCACTGAAGATGGAGTACGCGGCCCAGGGCATGCCGACGATCAGGCACGTGCGCAGCGGGTGCAGGTCCATCGCGCTCTTGGCCGCCCTCCGCCTCCTCCCGCCCGCGTCTGCGTCCCCGTCAAGCCTAGTAAATCGCAGCGCGTCGCCCCTGTCGCCGGCCCCGAGCGCCGGCCTGCCCGCCTTCCCTCGCTTGGCCCTCGCGCGCTCGTCGTCGCCCACGCGCAGCGCCACCGCCGCGCCGTCATCGCGCGCATCGGAGGCCGCCGACCGCGCCAGGAAGGGCGAATCCGCGCCTGCCATCGCCATGTTTCCCCTCCGAGAAAGGACACGTGGGCAAGGCAACCAAGAAGAATGTGCTGCTTTGTCTACAGGGAAACCGATGAGAGCAAGCGTGTGCACGAACAGATGGCCATGAGATACGGATCAAAGCCTCCATTATCCTTATGGTGAGTATACTTTTTGACTGTATTTTTACTTTATCAAGATGATTCATGACTTATAAAACCATACATTCGTTGAAATGGTGGTTCTATTTAGGGTTTCCAGCATGGCCATGATGCTTGATGAACTGTGGACATTCAACACAACTTGAGTGGCACATTGAAATCCGAGCAAAGGTGTTGATCATGAGATTAGCGCTGCAGGCCGGTGCGACAGCCAGCCAAGGCGCTTAGAGGTCGTCGTCCTCGTCCGGGAGCGGCGCAAACATGGCGGCCGCCCGCGTCTCGGCCTCGATCGCCGCGATTTGCTCCGGCGTGATGATCACATCGGGAGGGTCATACGCCGGCGCCTCGACGAACACCAGGTTGTTGTCGCTGTGATCATACACAATGTCAGCGTCACAACTACCACTCGATCGAGCAAACAGCTACGAACCCAACGAGCTTGCGGGCCAGCCACAGGAACGGCTTCTCGAACTGGTAGTTCGACTTGGCCGAGATGTCGAAGTACTGCAGGTTCTTCTTGCGGTGGAACGTGATCTGCTTCGCCTTCACCTTGCGGTCCTTCACCTCCA
>JAADYF010000179.1:0-34160 GCA_023338175.1 Phytopythium delawarense
CACGCGCGTCGCCATGCTGGTCGCGAGCGTCGACGGCGGGCGGAAGTCGATTTGCGCTATTACTTGGTCAGTCGGTCGCTCCATCAGCCATCGGGGTCACGTCTTGTCAGCACGTTCTTGTGGGCACCAGCAAAGTTCGCATATTAAGTACGCATGAATGCATCAGAAATCGTACCTAAGAGAATAATTCGGCAGCAAGGTCAGACGGTGACAGAAGTGTCATTTTTTGGTTCGCAACAGTCACGGTACTTCTTCCTGCCACCGACCTCTTCTAATCGATAGGAAAGTTTCGTACTGAATTCGGTGCATGCAGCGATTTCCTACCAAATTTTTGGGATTCAAAATCGAACAAGCCAAAATCTGAATGCAAACTGTTGCAATAAGAGTGATGATCAAATCGAGTTTTATTCATGGTTCCCATATATGACGCGTTAAATCAATAAATCAAGATAGTTTGCACCAAAACCAGGTATATCGACGTCTTAATTCACAGTTCTAGGTGGGGATAATTAAAACAATTTAGTATTATGCGACGTGAAAGAGCGAACTGTAAATCTAAAACTACCAAATTAGGGCAAGTACTGACTTTTCAATAGGGTGACTATTGACAATCTTCCCTCAAAACACGGTGCATAGGTATAAATTGGGCTTTAGTATTTTTTTATTTTGGTCGCCATGCTAACAAAATGGTAAGTATGCAAAAGGTTTTTCAGTCGGTTTCTATCGAGGTGTTTTGTGGACCACGCTGCTTGTGCAAGTGTGTGGACTCCATCGGTCGGTCGATCCGTCCGCGGCATACAGTTCCCCATACACCACCCGCCTCCTGGACGCGTCCCCATGTTCCGGCAACTCCTGGCGCGGCCCAGCCGCCTGACGACGGCGGCGACGGCGCTCGGCTTCGCGGCCGCGGGCGTGGCGCTCGGCAGCAGCAGCACCGGGGGCGGCGGGCAGCGGCTGGCGCTCGCGCAGGAGGACCCGGCGGCGCTGCCGCGGCCGGCGATCGTGGCCAAGCAGCCCAAGCTGAACGGGCTCAAGATCTTCAGCGGCAACGCCAACCCGGAGCTAGCGAACAACGTGGCCAAGCTCGTGGGCGTCGAGCTGGGCAAGATCACGGTCGAGCGCTTCGCGGACGGCGAGGTGAACGTCATGGTGCACGAGAACGTGCGCGGCAAGGACGTGTACATCGTGCAGCCCACGTGCGTGCCCGTGAACGAGAACCTCATGGAGCTGCTGCTCATGGTGAGCACCATGCGCCGCTCCTCGGCGCGCCGCATCACCGCCGTCATCCCGTACTACGGCTACGCGCGGCAGGACCGCAAGATGGCGGCGCGCGTGCCCATCTCGGCCGCCGACGTGGCGCGCCTGCTCGAGGCCATGGGCGTCGACCGCGTCATCGCCGTCGACCTGCACTGCGGCCAGATCCAGGGCTTCTTCGGCCCGCGTGTGCCCGTGGACAACCTGGACGGCGGCCTCGTGGGCGTCTCGTACTTCGGCAACCACGAGCTGGTCAACCCGGTGGTGGTGTCGCCGGACGCCGGCGGCGTGGCGCGCGCCAAGAAGTTCCGCGAGTGGCTCGTGGGCAAGTACGGCCTGCCCAACACGGGCCTGGCCATGATCATCAAGCAGCGCGTCAAGGCCAACGAGATCGACCGCATGGACCTGGTCGGCACCGTTGAGGGCTCGGACTGCATCATCGTCGACGACATGATCGACACGGCCGGCACGCTCTGCAAGGCCGCGCAGCACCTGACGGACCACGGCGCGCGCAACGTGTACGCGTTCGCCTCGCACGGCCTGTTCAACGGCTCGGCCAGCGAGAAGATCAAGAACTCGACGCTCAAGGAGGTCGTGGTCGTCAACACGACGCCGCTGTCCGAGAGCTGCCGCGACAACGACAAGATTGTGCAGCTAGATATTGCGCCGCTCGTCGCGCAGGCGATCCGCAACATCCACTCTAAGAAGTCGGTCTCCATGCTCTTCAACTAGACGAGGGTACGTGCCGCCAGCAGGAGAGTGCCGCGTCAGCCAACCTTGCTCCGATCTGCTGCTCGGCGAGGGGAGGAGGCCGCGAGGCTGACAATATATGCAACCACACTCTCGTGCTGTCCAATGGTCCGATGGATGGCTTCGGCTAGCACGAGACCGTTCGTTTGTCCGACTCGGGGCGGAATCTTGCGGTGGGAACAGTGCTTCCTTCCGTTGATCGAATGTCGTGCACCTGCGAACTGTGCTAGCGCAAGGAGGAACTAAGCGGACCCGCGAGTGCTTCGTCACTCCTCGTCGTGGACCTCCACCGACAGCAGGCTCACCGAGCTGCTGCTCGTGCTCCCGCCGTCCTCGCGCGCGTTCGCCAACTTGGCGAGCTTTTCATCCAGCGCCTTCATCGCACGTGCTCTGGCAATGGCAGGTAAAGTTAGAATGAAAATGCACATGCGAATGCAACATAGGCAATGAAGCAACTCACTTTCGGCGCTCAGCGATCGGGTCGTTCTTGATTTCCTGCTTGGCGGACGGCACACAATGGTTAATCCAGTCCGACTTGAGACGACGGGGAGATCGAGGGACGTACCGCTAGAATGGGGAGCATGCGCGGCGCATGCGCTGGCCGCTTCTTGAAGTACCCGCAGAGCTTGACGACGTTGAAGCAGAAGTTCGCCAACGGGCCGATGATAGGGCTGTTGATCGCAAGCCAGACAGAGTGAGAGGTGACATCACATCCTACAAATTGCGCCGCCAACGTACGCGCAAAAGTCAGGGAGGAGCGACACGAGCTCAAAGTCGTCCGAGACGTCGCCCACGCTGTGGTCTTGGTTCTTGCTCATGAAACGCAGATAGTACCACCCAAAGAAGCCGCCCATGATGGAGAACGGCCCCGCGCCGATGAGGGCGTAGCGAACCGAAATGCTGGACGACACGAGTCCAACCACCGAGAGCGCCGAGAAGCAGATACTCGAAGCCAACGGGTAGTACTGCACCGCATCCAACGACGATCATCAGCATGACGACGAGCGACGAATCGACGGCTAGGATGGAAGGAGCCACCACGTACGCGCAGCTTCAAGCCGGGGATGAGCGGCGCGGTCGCATTCGGGGTTGGCTTCATGAGCGCGACCAGAAGCGCCGTGATGCCGCCGGTGAACCCCGACACGCTCGTTCGCCTGTTGTTGCGGCCATAACATTTGAAGATGATCAATACCCGCTTCTTGTCGGTGCTCGAACCCACGTCCAGCCTTCAGGGAGGAGGCTGCACTCACAGGTAGAGCGGGTCCCGGAAGATGATGAAGAGTGAGAAGAGCTCGACGAAGATAAGCAGCCCCGAGAGGGTGTTGGCGAACACGAGCATCTTGATCAGGTTGCCGGCGCCCAGCTCCGGCTCAACGCGCTTGGCCAGTCCAAAGGCGATCGGCAGCACAAAGATAAGCTGGTGGGTCGCCAAGACGAAGGAAGCGTCGGGTGAGACCGCTAGCAGACCCTCCAGACAGGTTCAACAGCCTCGCGATCGCTCACCTGAACGAAGTGCGGGTGGTAGAACCCGGCCGTGAAGTAGACCCACGGCCGGATGTGCCGCAGGATCGCGCTGGAAGCAGTCGAGGGCAGCAGAACGGCAGGTCAGCTCACCGCGATGTGCGCAAGGAGAGCGACAATAGACGCGGCAGCCACGTACTCGGCGACCGAGAGCGCGAGCACGCCCGAGTGCTCGCGCTGGGGCGTGAAGACGGCGCCGATCGCCCACGCGAGCGCCAGCAGCAGCAGCAGGCCGATCGTCCCTGGTAGCTGTGCCGACCGCATCATCCACAAGGGAGCGAGATTAGCACCACCAACGGGACGCCAGGGACGCGGGTAAGAGCGCCGCGAAGCCACAAAGAGCAAGGGGGAGATTTCCCGCCTCCATGTTCTCCGACACGAAGCGTCACGGCCGCCCGCCCGCGTCGCCGACCCTCCTCCATGGAGCTCACCCGCATCGCCTTCTCCTCGTCTTTTCGCCTTTCCAGCTTCTTTTCCCAACACCTTGAAACAGTCTTCCTCCACTTTCGGACGTAGTAGAGAACTAACGCTATTCATCGCGCACTTAATTGAATATATCGGACTTTATTGGAAGCGAAGTGTACCATGCGGCAAGTGCCTCCCGCCTTCAATCAGTTTGGTTGTTGGCGGATTTTCCCGAGCGGAAATGGACGAGCGGGACCCGCCGCCGCCGCCGCCGCCTGCGGCCGACGCCTTCGACGACGTGTCCAGCAACAGGAGCACTCGGACGGCCGCCTCTTTGTCCGCGCGAAGCGGCGCGCTCCGGTCCTCCGGCGCTCCGTCAGCGCCGACTTTCGGCCAGTTCCGCGCGAGCCTCGCGACTGAGAAGCGGCTCGCCGTCGACGCCGCCGACGCCGCGCGGGATGGCCCCGGCTTGGCCGCAGGGCTGCAGGTGAACACGTCGCTGGCGTCTTCTTCGGTAGCCGCGGACGCCGACCCGCTGACCCCGCGCTCGCGCCGCGCGCTGGAGAAGACGCTGTCCTCGCTGGAAAGTACGGCGGCGCAGCGGAGCGCCAGCGGCGCGCGGACGAACGCGACGACGTCGACCGCGACGAGCAGCAACAACACGCCCACTGGGCATGGCGCGTCGATGTACAGCGCGGCGTCGCGCGCGGACTCGACGCATCTCCGCCGCGATGGCGACAAGCTGCAGCAGGGGTCGTACCAGATGTCGCCGCATCGAGCGCTGATGCACCGGGTTGACAACGTCATGGGGACGCACAAGCTCACAGGATCAACTGTGGTGCCAAGTGGAGCTGCATCGACCATTGGGGGAACAGCAAGCATGGCGTCGAGCTTCGCCAGCGCCTCGGCGTACGGCGGGTCAGCTAGCTCAACGCCCACGTCCGCGGCTGGCGCCGCCGTTTCCGTTTCCGCTGCAGCGGCAGCATCGGTTATTGGCCTGCCCCACCGCTACCGCAAGGCCGGACTGATGGTGGACCCGGGAGAGTACACGAGCTGCGGCACCGAGGTCTTGTACAATTCGCTGATTCGACTGCGACTGAACAACCACCAGTACCTGCGGATCTCGGCGGTGGACACGGGCGAGCATGCTTCAAGCGGGTATCGCGGTCTGCCGCCTCGACACCCGACAGACGCATCATCATCAATGCTATCTTCCTCGGCATCTACGCTCGGAGTGGTGCGCACTGCAGGGCCGCACGGTAAAACCGTGGCGATCGATGCCAACGGAGACGGACGCAACGGAGACGACGACCAAGTGTTTGTGTTGGTGAACGCCAGCCTGCGAACGGACTGTGGCGAGGTTCACTACTCCGACACGGTGGCGCTTTATTGCGTTGCTGGAAGCTGCAAAGGACATTTTCTCTCGGCAGACCCGGTCTCTCATGGCGTGACGCTGAAGAAAGGTCCCGTGATTTCAAACAACGAGAAATGGCGACTTGTGAACCCCAGCATCCCCGCAGACTCTCGCGGTGAAAGCAATAGCGGATTTGGTGGAGCAGCGACCAGCCGTCCCCAAGACGCGTACATGACCTCCCAGTCTGCGAGTTTCATGTGGGAGCAGCAGAAGACTATTGCAACGAGCGACAAGATCATGCTCAAGATGAATACGGCTGACGTGTTCCTGTCGGTTCCTCCGAACGTGAGTGCATCGGTGCTTCCTGTGGTGTTACGCAAGGAAAACGATGGACTTGATGACGTCGTTCAAGTGTGGGAGATCACCAAGTCGAACGTCCCGTTTGATCCTGAGTGGAATCGTGAGCGAGAGTTTTTGACCGGCGAAGCGTTTGTCCGGCCGGCGTCGAAGCAACGGGAACTTGCAGGGATCATCAGCGAGCCCAATCTACGACCACTTTCGACCCTACCGCCATCCGTCCAAGAGGGCATCATGATGGACGAGCTTTTGTACGCATTCGTCGGGCTGGAGGGCCGGTATGTCAAGCTGGAGGTGACTGAAACCAAATCCGAGGCGGCCAGGTCGTCACGCACCTTTAAGTTCGTGTTGAGCCAGCCTGGGATGGATCCATCAATTTCATCCCTTGCGTCAAGGTGCTTCCGCCTTGGCGAATTCTACTTGCAGCTGAGTCTGTATGTCGAGCAGTTCTCCCGTTACGAGTATGGCCAAGTCAACCATGCGCTGTGCGCCGCACTGAAGGTGCTATTGAAGGAATACACGATCGTGATCGGACAGCTCGAGCATCAGATGAAGAGCTCGGGTGCAGGACAAGACCCCCAGCTGACGATGCAGAAGATGTGGTACCAGATCCAGCCAAGCATGCGAACGATGGAGATGCTGAGCATGCTTGTCGAAGCGTGCCGCAACACACTGGGAGGCGGGTCGCTGCTTACAGAGGTCCAGAACATGATGTCATCGTTGGCAGGTGACACCAAGGCGCGGCAAGTGTTTTCATTCCTTATGGAGCGGGCCAGCGTGCCGTACCTGAAGATGGTCGAGCGATGGATCTACCACGGCGACCTCGTTGACCCGTACGACGAGTTTATGATCCGCCGCGACGACCAGATCGGCAAGGAAGATGTGAGCGACAATCCGTACTCGACGTACTGGGAGAGCCGCTACACCATCCGAAAAACTCAGACGCCGAGATTCCTGATGCGGTTCGAGCAAAAGATTTTGACGGCTGGCAAGTATCTCAACATCTTCCGGACTTGCAATCGGCAGGTAGACTGTCCGTTTGCAGGAGTCATTCAGTACTCCGCCGGCGAGGCCGCGTACGAGGAAATGATCGATCGCGCGCACGGGTACGCGAGCCAAATGCTTCTGGACCTGTTCCTCAAGGAGAACGACCTGGCGAACCGCTTGAGCTCGATCAAGCACTACTTTCTCATGGACCAGGGCGACTTCTTCGTCGATTTCATGCACGTGGCAGAAGAAGAGCTCAAGCTGCGGGCCGACAAGCTGTCCCTGTCGCGACTGGAATCGCTCCTCCACTTGTCACTGCAGACGTCGACGTGTGCCTCCGACCCGTACAAGGACGACCTCGTGTCCTTCCTGTCCCCGCACAATTTGATCTCTCAAATGGAAGCGATCCACCAGCGCGCGCAAAAAGGACCCCGAGACTCGCTGACCACATTCGCTTCGTCCTCCATCGGACACCCAGGTACTGCATGCCCATTTATTTGTTGGATACTGCACCCCATGAGGAGGTTGGCTTGTGCTGACGCTTCTCGCTTGATGTCGCAGGCTATAAGGTGGTCGACGCCTTCACGCTCGATTACAAAGTCAAGTGGCCGCTGTCACTGGTGATTTCGTGCGGTGCGTTGACCAAGTACCAGATGATCTTCCGCCACTTGTTCTTTTGCAAGCACGTCGAGCAGCAGCTTTGCGATGCATGGCTGAATCACCAGACGACCAAGGAGCTGTCGCTGCGCTCTGCGCTCGGACCGTCGTTCTGTCTTCGCCAGCGCATGCTCCACTTCCAGCAGAACTTCGTGTACTACATGATGTTCGAAGTCATATCACCTCGATGGCACGATTTCCAGCGGCACCTAGCGAGCGCCGAGACGGTTGACGACATTCTGGTTCTGCACCGAGATTTCCTGGACATTTGCCTGAAGGAGTGCCTGCTGACCGACCCTGACCTGCTGCGGGTGCTGACCAAGCTCATGACGGTGTGCACCACGTTCGCGAACAGCATTGAAGCCTTCACGCGGCCTTACTTCATGGACGAGGAGACCATCAAGGCAGAGCGGGAAAGCGAGCGAGACCGTCGCGCGGAGAAGCGCGCGCGCGAGGAAGCCGAGGCGGCAGTCGCTAGTTTCCAGCGGCAAACAGGCGTGCTTGGCAAGAAGAAGGCAGGTTCACTCAAGCGCCGGCAATCGTCCCACGTGGACATGCGGCGTGCTCGGATCAAAGAGCTGTCGGACGACGTCAAGCGCGCGCTTACGGAGCGCGATGGGGATCGAGAGAACCCGTTCGTGCGCATGACGCGCGACCTGGAGAACCAGTTCGACTCGCTGCTCGGAGACTTCATGACGCAGCTGCTTCGCCGGTCGCTGCTGCAGGTGAGGCAGTGATGTCCTGTATCGTTTCTCTGCCAGGATACTCGCTGTTGCTCTAACATGCCCGCTCTTGATATCGATGGAACGCAGAGCAACTCCCACTTGTCGAACTTGTGCACTCGGCTGGACTACAACGGGTTTTACACCAAGGGGTGACAAGCACCAGATGGGTAGAAGCGCGTAGCTATCGTCCGAAACACGTCTGGCGCATTTGCGAACCTTCAATGCGTCGACTCGGTCAGGTTTGTGATGCTCTGGATGATATCGGCCAGGCATCCTTACATCCCTGCCGCAACTGGGTGAAGTGGAGGCTCACCTGACGCTTGTGATTCTTGAAAGCGTCCTCTTCCATGATCTCAACAGAACTCGAAGCTCAGAGCTTCGATTCCTACCCAGTTGCCTGGAAACGCCGAAAGGTCAAGCGTGATGGCAAGAGTATCTTTCCTGCATGTGTCTCTTCGTGCATCCAGTCTGCCACCCGATGGCGGTTTGTCAAAGTCCGAGAAAGTGAAGCCTCAGCCGCGAGTATTTTGGCCACAAGCATCCACCACCGCAGCCACTTCGCGCATTGTGTGCTGGCTTGTCAAAGTCACGCGCTGCTCTCCCAGATTCGTCTGACACCAAGACAGAGATCGCGTCGATGCCAAGATGTCCGGAGCTTCTCACATCACCGCCGCAGCTCGTGCGAAGCACTGGCCGGCTATCTGTCTTATCATCGGATTCTCGTCGCTGTTACTTCTAGGCGCACAAGCCGCGCAGTTGGTTGTGCTCGTCCAGCCGTTGACTTCGATTGCAGGCGAGCCGCTGGCGCTTCAACCCGTCGTCGCGCTCACGGACGACAGCGGCAACATTCTCACCACCGTCAGCACGGGATCCGTGCGCGCGACTATCGGTGCGAGTCCCTCGAGATTTGCGACGTTGCAGCCCTCCAGCAACTCATTCCCGATCATGAATGGCATCGCCAAGTTCTCTGGGCTGTACATCAACCTGGCTGGCCAGGGGTATACTCTCCTTGTGCAGTCGTTGTATCACGGCGTGCGCACCGAGACGGCCGAGTTCGACATCGTGGTCGGCGCGAGGTACAAGCTATCGATTATGACGGATGTGTCGACGGCATACGGCGGCACTCCCTTCCTGCCACAGCCTCAGGTCGCAGTCGTCGACAGGGGTGGCAATATCGTGGAAGTTACCAACGAAGGCACGATGCGCCTCGAGATTATCAAGAACCCCGTGAATGGCTCGCTGCTACCTGCGGCGAACCTGAACGTGTCAATTGGAGAAGGACAAGCAAAGTTCCAGGGAGTGTACATTGACGTCGCGGGCTCACCGTACACTCTGCGCTACACAACAAGTCTCGCGCTTGAGGGCGGGTCAACCGTCGACACGAACCCGTTCACGGTTGCCGCAGGTGTGTGTAGCAACATTGTGCTGTTGAGCTTCCCAGTGACCGCTGTCAGCGGCAAGGCTTTCGGTATTCAGCCAGTCGTCAAACTTATCGATTCCGGCGGCAACACGCTCGAAGGAGACAGCTCGAGTGTCATCCATGTGGCCATTTCGTCAAACCCGTCGAGCGGGACACTGGAGCCGACTGACTCGCTCAAGGCACCCGTGCGGAAGGGAGTCGCGATCTTCCGCAGTCTCAGCATCGACAAGGCCGGCAACGACTACTCCCTCGTATTTTCGCTCTACAGCAAGAACGTGGGCACTATCGGATATACCAAAACGACTATCGAACAGATCTCACCGCTGTTCAATGTGAACCGAGGGACGCCTGTGGCGCTCTCTCTGGAGAAGAAACTCTCAGACGGTGTACTAGACGGTCAACCCAACGAGGTTCAGCCGATAGTTGCTCTGCTGGATGCTGGTGGCAACGTCGTGTCGACGCTATCGGCTGGGCAAATCACAGCGACCGTGGTTCCGAGCGCATCAGTCGCCTCAAGTATCGTCGTCGACACGCTAGCTGCGCCGATACTGGGGATCACAAAGGTTCGAGCGCTGCCAACGCCGTCGTTCCCCATGCCGTACGGCGTTGGCGCTCGGCTATTGATCGAGATGACGTTCTTCGATGACGTATATGCCTCTGGTGTCCCCACGCTCGAGCTCGCGACAGGTGGCGGTGTTTCGGCAAATGGCATCGCCGAATGCGTTACGATCAGCACGTGGACGACGGCACTGGTTTTCCAATACGACGTGGTACTCACTGACACCGCCACTGATCTCGACTATGCGTCCGTGAGCGCACTTTTAGTCGGCGGTGGCAGCTCCATCGTCGATCGGAACGGCAATACGCCTTCGTTGACCCTGCCCGCGGTTGGAAGCGCATTTTCGCTAGCCGGGACCAGCAGTGTTGTCATCGATACGACGGCACCGGTGATCACGTCCGTACAAAGTTCGACGCCTGGCGACGGAGACTTTGGGATCGGCGAGCGCATCGCTATTGAAGTGTCGTTCTCCCGGTGGGTGACGGTGTATGGAAGCCCCGTACTGCCCGTTGCGCTTGCAACTATCGGCAATGGCGACAGTGTGCGGAACGCCGTCTTTTCGAGTGGCAACAACACAGGCACCCTCGTGTTTGTGTACGTTGTTCAAGCAGGAGATGCCGCAACAACCCTCGATGTGACTGCCAGTATCAACTGCAATGGTGGATACGTCAAGCACCACTCGACACGGCCCACCACGGATTCTGTCCTTACCATGCCGACGGTGCCAAACAACCTTGGATCACGAAACGTGATCAACATCGACACGGTGACGCCTGTTGTGGATGTGACGGTCGGAGTCACTTCCCTTACGAGCGACGGAGTGTACGCGCCTGGAGACGAAATCAAGATCGCCGTCAAGTTCACCAAGCCGGTGGCTGTGACTGGATTCCCGCGTCTATTTCTCGAGACCGGAGCTATTAAGCGTCCAGCTGGGTATGTGTCAGGCCACGGCACAAAGGTGCTGACCTTCGTTTACAGAGTCTCCGCATACGACACACACAGTTCGACGGGAAACTCGTATCTGAACTACCGAGACAACACAGCTCTTGATTTGAACGGTGGCACCATCACGAGGTTGCTTCAGGGAGCAGGCACCGGAGTCGGCGTGGCAGCGTCGCTGTCACTTGCGGCATTGACCGCGGCGCAAAAGCAGCTGATGGACAACGCGCGGGTCACCATTGATGGCGTTCCCCCAACGGTGCAGAGCATCTCGCTCGTATCTGCGCCGTCAGCGAACATTTCGCGTGGGGACTCTGCAACGATAGCGGTCAGCTTTTCGGCACGGGTCGTAGTTGACACAACCAAAGGATCGCCGTCTATTCTCATGGCTGTGGGGGAGTACAACCGACAGGCCCTGTACGTCTCCGGCAGCGGGACGCTTGCTCTTACCTTCACTTACACGGCCAGTCTCGGCGACACTGCACCCTTTGGCATCGACTACCGTTCAATCAACGCGCTCGTGCTCAATGGCGCCACAATCCGCCGTTTCTCCGCCAGTCCGCTGCTCGACGCGTTCTTGACGCTGCCGGCGCCAGCACTGCTGCTAGCCAACCCGCAGGTGTATGTCGACCGTGCTATGAGCACTCCGACAACAATCTTGAGCTTGGAAGCAGACCTCGAAGCGGGGGAGTATGGATCAAACCAGGTGATCACGTTCACGTTCACCTTCTCTGACGAAGTTGCAATCGATGGCCTCGCCATGTTCAACATCAACACGGGAGCAAGCGTCCCGTATGTTGCCGGCGGTGGCACAAGCAAGCTGGTGTTCATGCACATTGTGCAGGACAACGAAGCCACTTCCAGCCTTGACAAGCTTAACGACGCCGCGATCACCTGTGCAATGCCTGCCTGTCGGATCATCAATTACAACGGAGAAGCAGTGAGCACTTTGCTAACAGGAATTTCGTTGTCGCCTCCTGGTATCGCGATCGATACCCGCGCACCGACGGTCGTGCGTGTAGATGCCATCACAACCGCTCCGCTCGTCAATCAACAGCGGTTCGTGGTCGGTGACGAGATCGACATCGTCGTGGAAATGAGCTTGGAGGTGTTCATTGACCCGCCTCCGAGCGTTTACCCGGAGAAGGCGCCGATACTGATGCTCAACTCGGTCACTCTCGGTCGTCCAGTCTTGTGCAAGGGCTACGTCGACGAAAGTGACCGCCGGTTTCTCCTGTTCAAGTATATAGTCGAAGAAGGCGATGTCACAAGTGACTTGGCGTACCAGTCGACGGATTCGCTCACGCTCAACAATGGACAGTCGGTGATCCGGCGGTTCTCAACAACGCCCAAGACCGACGCAGTGTTGACGCTGCCAGATCCAATCCCGCTTGGTACAAGGCTTGGCCAAGTACTGCGTGTCGACACAATTGGAGTGCCAACAGTTGCGAGTGTGACGTCAACGACACCAAACGGACTGTACCGCTGCGGCGACGTGATCAACATCGTAGTCGCCTTCACGCAGCACGTGAGCGTACAGGGCTCGCCGTTTCTGTGGCTCGACCTTGGAGCCAACCGACGCAAGGCATTGTACAGGGGAGGATCGGGTTCTACCGCGCTCACATTTGTGTATACGGTGGCTGACGACGACTACAGCACTGATCTAGAATACGTGGATCACCACTCGCTTGATACATCGGCGGATGGCACAGCCATCTTGCACTTGTCGACGAACCCGACGACACTAGCCAACTTGGATCTGCCGTACCCGATCTCGCAGGGGTCGCTCAGCTCCAATAAGGACATTGCGATCAACGGACGCCAGCCGCGCGTGATCTCATCAGCTTTCTTGACGCGCGACGGTCGATACTCGGTCGGTGACAAGCTGGTCATGGAGATCTCCTTCAGTACCTGCGTCGTCATCGTCCCTTCGGTAAGCAGTGCTACCCCGCGCCTGCGTTTCCAGCCAAGTCGAAGCTCGCTGTCCACCATCGTGCGCTACGCTTCGTACATCGGCGGTAGTCCTGGACCCCAGCTGCGCTTCGAGTACACTGTGCAATCAGGCGACACATCGAGTGACCTTGACTACGCCGGCACTGACGCGCTCGAACTCAACGGCGCCAAGATCTTGACGTGCGTCGCAGCGTCTTCCGGAGTTTCACCGAGCCAAAGCGTCGACACACACCTGAATCCACCGGGTGGTCGACTGCTGGGCGACTCGTCCAAGTCGATTGTATTTGGCCGAGCGACATTTACCGACCTCCTCGTCGATCGGCTCGGCTTTCATTACCGCATCGAATTCCAGACCGAGTACGGCGCTGCCATTCTCCAAGCCAATTCCTTCTTCGATGTCCTTTACTCATCAGGCTACGGGCTGCGGTCCAGCTTACCTGCCAGTGGCGATGGACTTGGCACGAGCGTCGATGTGGACGGAGATACGCTTATCATGGGAGCACCAGGCGCAACGCAGCGCGCGTCAGCAATACAGATTGTCACAGTCACTGGTGACGCTCCCGTGTTCGTGGACGAAATCCAGATTCTCCAGACAACAGCAGTACAACGCCCGGCTGTCCAAGTGATCACGAGTCTGGCCGCGCCGGGGGAGACGATTGGCGGGTGGTTCCAGGTTAAGCTTGGCACCCTTGGCCCGACACGCCGGCTGCTGTACAACTTTGATGCCCTCCAGCTGCGAGTCGCTCTGGAGCTCGACCTAGGACTTGGACTCGAATCGCTGATAGTCACACGTGAGGCTAACAACTACTGCGCATGTCGGTACGGATATATATGGCGCGTCACGTTTCTCCAAGCAGAAGGCGCGATTCCTGCGCTGCAGGTGACGAACAATATGCTCACCGGGCGGAGCGTGACTGTCGGCGATGGTCGTGGTGGAGCTCAAGCGCGTGTTGAAGTCGAGTCGACGGTACTCAGCGGGTTCTTCACACTGCAGCTCGCGAACCGTGTGACGCGCAACATCAAGCATGACGTTGGCGAAGACGAGCTCGCGACCATCTTGACCCAAGATCTGGCGCTTGCTGTGCGCCGCATCACGCGGACGAGTTCGTCTGCGCTGGCAACAGCCATGGAAGCGTTTACATGGCAGATCACCTTCGTTGCGGCTGATGTGCTGTACGATGTCCCTCAGCTGGTCCCCCACGCCGAAGGTCTGCTAGGGTATGGCGCGTCATGCACCGTCTTCACCGCACGTGAAGGCCAGGGCCGTGTGTCTGGTGCATTCCGCCTGCGATTCCGCAACAATTTGTTTCCAACGGACGAGACACGCGACATCCGTGTGGATGCCAGCGACCTCGACGTCAAGCAGGCGCTCGAACAGCTCGTGTCCATCGTCGAGGTTCGGGTGACGCGATCGTCGTCGATGAACGCCGCCGGCGGGTATTCGTGGTCGATCACGTTTGATAAAGTCAACACCAGGAACGACTACGGACCGATCATCGACACGGCAAGCACGTTGCCTCCTCTTGTGGCTGTCACGTCGGTGACCACAACCACAACGGTTGGATCCAGCTCGACGATCACGACGACCCAACTGCTGAAAGGGACAAATGGACGCGTTGTCATTCAAGTAGAGGGCTATGAGCTCGCTCCGCTGGCAGCTGATGAGTCGTACTGGGGGTTCCCTGGGGCTCGAGCGGGCATGGCGGCGGTCTTCATTCGCGCCGAAAACGACTGGAAGCAACAAGGCGCAGAGCTCAAGGGCTTGGACACCCGAGAGGGCGATCTGTTTGGCTCGAGCGTGAGCCTTCGAGGCGAACTCGCACTGGTTGGCGCTCCTGCTGCAGTGAGCTTTGGAGACTTTGAGCGAAAACACTTCTACTGTGACGCCGATGGAGGCTTCTTCCGCATCGTGTTCCGTGGACAGAAGTCGAGCGCGATCGCGTATAATGCCGTGCCCCCTGCGACAGTCCTTCGGAACGCACTCGCAGCCGTCTTGTCCATCTCGCAGGGCGACATCGAAGTGGCCCAGATCAGCTCCATTGGGGGAGGTGCTCTCTGTGCGCAGACGGTATTTGAGATCTCTTTGAAGTCGGGCGACCTCGCTGACTCGACGGGGAACTTCCCAGAACTCACAGTCGATGCGTCGGAACTCACGCGAACGGTGGCACCTGCAACCGCTGAAATCAGCGAGTTCACCACGGGTACGTTCAAGAGCGACGGTGACGGTGCCAAGGGTATCCAATGCGGTGCTGTGTATCTTTTTGCTCGGTCGAGTGGCGCGTGGACACAGAGGACCAAGCTCGCGCCACCACCGACCCTGATCTCGACCGTGAGCGAGTTCGGAGGGAGTGTGTCGATCATCGACACGTACGCAGCGGTCGGTGCTCCAGGATCTTTTAACGAGCGCGGGCGTGTCTTCGTGTACCAGTTCAACGCGGCAGCCGATTCTTGGCTGCTTTTCCAAACGTTGAGTGCCGCACCGTTCGATGCGTCTGAAGGGGACCGCTTCGGCCACGCTGTCAGCATTTCCAAGTCGATGTCAGGCACGGTGACACTTGCTGTTGGCGCACCTGGGTATGCAGACGTGGGTGGCGCGGTGTTCGTATTCGATTTGCGTGATGGGTACTTCCAGAACCGGCAGTTCATGGTGCGGGTCACGCCCGAGCTTGACAGCGGCGATCGCTTTGGGTGTGCCGTCGATCTCGATATGGCGACCACGTTCACACTTGTCGTGGGTGCGGACCGGAATGCAGCTAGAGACGGCTTGGACAGCGGCCTTGCGATCGTGTTCACGCGTCGGTCGAGCACGGACACCTTCTTCACGTTGCAGCAGGTGCTCTACGGCTCGGACACGCGCCGACGCGACCGATTCGGTTCAAGTGTGGCAGTGTCGAAGGACACCGTGTTGATTGGCGCTCACGAGTTCTACGATGGCAAACGTACGATCCGCAAGGCCGTGCAGGCTATCACCACCACCACCAACGCGTATCCGGCATCTACAAGCGGCGTCTCACTCGCTTTTTCGGGCGGCACTTTTGCCGTTGAGGTGGTAACGGGGAACATGACGGCGACAACTCCTGCGCAACGCCGCAAGAGCATCAGCACGCGGGAGGTCCCGTACAACGTGGACGCACCAACGCTCCAGTCGGTTCTAGAGCAAGACCTGCCGTTCGGCAACGTGCTCGTGTCGCGTGTCGGTCCCGCCACCGACATGGGGTACACGTGGTACGTCACGTTCATCGCTGCAACGACCGACTTACCACTGCTCGAGGTCGACGGGAGCGGCCTCGTGCTATCCAGCAGCAGCATCGACAGCGACAGCGACGACTATCTAAGTGCGCGACTATCGCTGATTGGTGTGAAGTGGGTCGTTCGCGTGCCACCGGTGCTGCGCAGCAATGCTTACCTGTTCACACGCAACCGAGCGGGCGTGTGGACTGAGCAAGCCAGCTTGTTCCCGCGCGAGAAGCAGTACTTCAGCTGGTTCGGCAGCGCGGTGGCTCTTGATGGCCGTACGGCTGTTGTTGGTGCACCCAACCTCGACACGTACGTCTCGAGCGTCAACTCCGGCGGTGGCTTTGTGTTTGATATCCGCATTCTCTCGCTCAGCTTCACATCGAAGACATACAGCGTGCTCGAGGGTCGCACTCTGAACGTGACGGTGCAGCGCTGCGGCGTTGGTGGCGGGTTTTGTGCTGTCGACACCACGAGCGCGCCGCAGATGTTTGTCAACTTCGATACGGGCGATGCCTACTCCGACCGACGTGGGAAGAACTACGTCGAGGTCGTGCCGCATATTGGCCCCTACCAGAAACTCTCCATGCTTCAAGCTGTTCCGTACGCTACCGGCGCGTTCCTCGCTCCATTCGTCGCAGGACAAGAGCCGTTCCCGCAAATTGCACACGGGCGCTGGCTCATGGCTTCGCACGTGAGCTCCGCCACAGGTCGCGACCAGTTCTATGGCAGTTCCGATCGCCGGTCGCGGTGGATCGACGCGCGGTACGACTACGCCGGCCTTGCAGACTTTTCGACAAGCTCGGACGAGCTCTTCTTCGATATCAACGACAACGCAAAGTCGTTTGCGATCGCCACGACGGACGACTCGGTCCTGGAGAAACCGGATGAGACCATTACTGTGCGATTGTCGTTACCGGGTATCTGGCCAAGCGCCACGGGGAATCTCTGGTCGACTGTCACTATCAACGACGATGGCGATGGCGGCAGTGGCGCGCGTGCAAGCCTCGAGTTCTTGAACGCAGGGTCCAACGCCCAACGCGACAGTGGCTTCAGTGCGGCAGTCGCCGTCTTCCACGATGGAAACGTCGCAGTTGTTGGGGCTCCGATGGAAAAGCAGACCGTTGTCGGCGTGACCTCCGTAGACGAGTGCGGTGCTGCATACTTGTATGTCAAAAAGAGCGGCTTCTGGGAGCTCGAGGCACGAGTCGCCCCCTCCGCTCCATGTACTCGGGGCACGCGCTTCGGCTCGTCCGTTGCAATCGACGGCAGCCTCGGGACATCCCGCGCGATCGTCGGAGCTCCGGGTATGCCGGCCGCTTTTATCTACCGTCGAGTCGTCGGCTCATCAAGCGTTTCATGGGTCCAAGACGCCCGACTCACTCACGCATCTGCCACTTCGTTGACTCACAACTTTGGTGGCAGCAATGCAGTCGCCATCTTCGGCGACATCGCTGTCGTGGGCGCCTCTGGGATTGAGGCAGTGTTCGTGTTCCATCGAGGCCTCAGCGGAGCGTGGGCTCTGGACTCGTTGCTGCGCTGCAGTGACCGGCGCGTCGTGCGCATCTTGGAGCAGTATGTGGAGCAAGACTACGACTTCGGGCGATCTCTCGCACTTGATGCGCGCACTCTGGTGGTCGGCGCACCGTTTGCGGACAGCGGGGCGTTCACCGACGCGCAATACCATGACCGATCGTTCGACAAGTACTACTTTGGCGTCGGCGCAGTCTACGTGTTCCACATCCAGGCGCAGGAGCAGTCGGTGCGCATCCAAACGGACAACCCGCTCACTGGCGGGTCGTTTTGCTTGACCGCCACTTACCGAGGCGAGACCGCGACGACGCGGGCTATTTACTACAACGCGACGGCTGTTTCTATCCAGAGCGCGATCCAAGAACTGCCCACGATCCGCGCCGTCGAGACATCTCGCTCGGGAACAGTCGAGCAGGGGTTCCTGTGGAGTATCACGTTCGTGGGCGAGGTGCTCTCAGTGCCTCTGCTGGTGCCGACGTGGCGTGGGTACGGCTGTGCCGACTGTGACGCGTTCAGCAGCTCCTACAAAGCCGACCCAGCCAACCAAGTCTTCGTGCGAGAAGTCACACAGCTAGGCACGTGGGGCGAACAAAGCCGACTGCATCCACCGGACGGGAACGCCGGCGATCAGTTCGGTGCAAGTGTCGCCATCAGCGGCGAGCAAGTCGTCGTGGGAGCTGCGCGCTCGAGTGCTCTCACTACGACGACGTGGAACTTTGAAACAGGCGACCTCACTGGCTGGCAGACCACAGGCACCGCCTTCGACGCGCAGCCCACGTTCGGCGACAACGCGTATGCGCGCGTCGACATCTACAAGCCTCGCATACCGACAGATGCGACCGAGTCCGCTGGCCAGTCCGCGCGCCATGAAGGCAGGTACTGGGTCGGAACGTACGAGTCGCGTACAGGTGCTGGCAAAAAGCCGATCCTTGCGGTGGTCGGACCCTTGGGATACACCGCCACGTGTGCGTTCGCCAATGATCTGCTTTGCCGCGCACCGGATTACAAGCTGCCGGGTGTTGCCGCTTTGGGGACATACCAGGGAGACGGGCCGCAGGGCACCATGACGTCCCAGGCGTTCACCATTCTCGGCTCTTGGGTATCGTTCCGCATCGGCGGTGGCTGTGATCTCCGCGTCGTCTATGCAGAACTGCTAGTGGATGGCGTCTCCGTGCGGCGGGCGACTGGTCTGTGCGAGGAAACCATGCGCGATGTCAGATGGGATTTGGAGGAGTACCAGAACCGCACCGCGCGACTGCGAGTCGTGGACGCGTCGAGCAGCCAATTCTGGGGACACATCAACTTCGACGACGTCCGCTTCTCGTGGGGCGACTCGATCGCGCAGGCGTCGACATCAAAGGCGGGCGTCGCTTACACGTTCCGCCGACGCGCACCGAGCTCGCTTGATGCGTGTGTCAACATCAACCGACGGTTGTGTGAATGGGAGTTCCAGGCGCGGTTGTTTGCGAGCGACAAGCGCACGGAGGACTCCTTTGGCTTTGCTGTCGCGGTTGATGACGTCATGGGAATTGCCGCGATCGCAGCGCCTGGCCAGCGCGGAGTGGACGCCAACAACTCGGCCATGGCGTCTTCGGAAGGTGGGGACGGGTCAGCTACTTTCGAGGCCGTTGGTAGCGTGTATATCTTCCGCCGGATCGACGAAGTCCGCGATGGCAAGGGTGTTCTGCTTGCATCGCCGCGATGGGAGCCGAAGGAAGTGGTGAAGCTGCAGTACCCCAAGAAGCAGGCACAGTCTCGCTTTGGGTCGGCGCTCGCTCTCGACAAACTGTCGTTACTCGTCGGTGCGCCGTGGTTCTCCACGTCGCCACTGGATACGAGTGTCGGCCAGGCATTCTTCTACGACGCAGGTATCGCCACCGTCTCGTTCACGTCCAACTTGTTCAGCTGCTTCGAAGACAACATCGACCGCGTGGCGTCGCTCACGATTGCGCGCTCGGGTGGAAACCTGTCGGAGCCGCTGACCGTAGAGTATGCGACCGAGGACTTGACGGCATATGGCATCGACGCACTCAAGTACGCCGAGTGCATGAAGGTCCCGGCAACGCAGCGTGCCGGGTGCTTCGACTACCAGCAGACATCGGGTCAAGTCACCTTTGCTGCGGGCGAGACGTCCAAACAATTGCTCGTGCCGATCGTCGACGATACGTGCTATGAACACTGGGAAGAGTACTTCATCGTGCGTCTCAACGTTCCAGGTGGCGAAGCGCTGCTCGGCGAGAACTTTGTTGCTCGGGTCCGCATCGACGACAACGACTTCGGCAACGAATGCTAATGTCAGTATGCCGTCTGGCGATTCATCGAATGAAGTCAAATCCAGAACTCGTCAATCCAGGATGCGGTTGCCTCGTGGGGCTTTGGTCGAAGAGGGAAGCACACGATCCGCGAATCGGCTGGCAACACTCGGTCCCCGTCCTTCAGCTCTGATAGACTGCAGTACTCGACTATGCGTCCCGGCAGAGTGTCCTGAAGGAAAGAAGCCTGAGGTGCCACCATCTGAGGCGCAGATTGATGGACAACCAACCGCGTGCAAGTGAGGAACGCAATAGGATAAACAGCCTCCATACTAACTACTTACCTCCAGCCAGTGGTCGAATTTGTAGATGAAGCCCGTGATGGCGTCAAAGTGCTCCTTCAGCAGCTCATACACCGTTGCCGCGAGCTGGAGTGCATCATCGCTGGACCATGTCATGACGCTGCTGTTAAACCCACTTGTGCGCTGCTCGTTCGCCATGTCATCTGTTTTGAGAACGGCTAGACCGTCTCCACCGCTGAAGTGAAGCAACTCACTGACATCACCGACGATCACCGTGTCCAGGTCTAAGTACACGCAGCGACGGATCCCAAGCGCGCGCAATCTTGCCGACACTTGCGGCGCAAATACTTGGCACTTGTTCCACCAACCGCTCCACCCATCCTCCAGCCGCAAGCAGTGCAGGTTCTCTCGTGGGTCGATGCCCGTGTCGTCGTCCGTGAGGCAGACCATTTCCAGATGCGTCTCACCCGCCCTGGAGCACTGACGCATGAGACTTCTGAAGAGCTTGTTGACGTACTCGGGGCCGTACTTGACGCCCCACTTGACGCACAGCACGGCCACGTCCCCGCTTGTCTTTGGCTCACGAGCTGTATGACTGTCTTGGTTTGAAGCCTGGTTCGTGTCGCCTGGACGCGGCCGCCGGACCCCGTGGTCGCGCTCGAGGTACCGCCAGTACAGCTCTATGGCCTCCTGCTGGCGTCCGAGCCGCCGCAGCACGACGTTCATGTTGAAGTGCGCCCCTGGGAGCGCCGGGCGCCGCGCGATCGCCTCGGCGCAGTGCTGCTCCGCGCCTCGCAGGCTCTCCTCGTCCGTCCGCATGAGCAGCAGCGCGGCGAGGTTCACGTGCGCGTCCGCGTCCTCCGG
Organism: Phytopythium delawarense; assembly: GCA_023338175.1. Classification (NCBI taxonomy): domain Eukaryota; phylum Oomycota; class Peronosporomycetes; order Pythiales; family Pythiaceae; genus Phytopythium; species Phytopythium delawarense. Next base: position 21,067 of record JAADYF010000179.1, read on the forward strand.
AGCATCTCGGAGCAGCGCCTCGTACGTCCTGACGGCATCTCGGCGCCGGTTGAGCGCTGCCAGCGAGCGCGCGAGCCGCCTCCTCGTCTCCACTCGGTCGACCCGCAGCTGGCGCTCGAGCGCGTCGCCGGACGCCGTAGCCAGCGCCTCCAGCGCCCGCTCGTAGTGCTCGACCGCCTTCGAATGCCTGCCCGCCGCCGCCAGCAGCCGCGCGAGCTGCGCGTGGCACCGCGCGCCATGGCGGCAGTCGACTGGAGGCGTCGTCTCCATATCCAGAGTATTGCGCGCTGTGGTTGCCGTTGGTGATACTTTCGCGAAGTGAAAGGGTGCGGACAATGGACAATGGATGTTGAACTAGAAGAATGAATGTTCGCGAAGTCCTGGAATACTGTAGTCTCGTGTCGTGTTGGTATTCCAAAACAAGGTCCTTTGATTTGTATTTACTATGCTGATAGTTTTGGAACATTTACCCCCGAAATGTTGAGGAAAGTTCTGTGAAGAAGCCCGAAAAGCGCCATGCCTGATTTTTATCGAAGCCAGAATGCCTTTTCATTTGCGACCTTCCATAACTGAATTGTGAGCTTCGTCTTACTTTCCGCAAGATCAACGTCCGCCCACGTCATTTCCCTAATTCCCTCTAAACCCGCCCGACGACGAAACAACGCTGGCCGCCGCGTCGACTCCCAAGCCAAAGAGACAGAAGGGCAGAAGCCGACAAGCGACGGCGACACCTCCGGCCGGCCGCTCCTTCCTGCCCCCGCCGGCCGCTTCCGAGCGCCCGCCGCCCTCTTCCGAGCCTCCAGGCGAGTCCGTCGCCGGCGACAGCCGCCCGCCGCTCTTCTGCGCGCCGTCCAGCCTTCCGTCGGCCGCGGGGACGCGTTTTCTTCCACCGGTCGACTGCCTTCCACCCACCCACCCGCCGGCGCGCTCCTTCGCATTCGCAGACGCCTCGAGACCGGGTCGCGCGAGCAGGATGACAGGTAGGTTGATCGCCGTCTTCGGGCTGTCTGTGCAGGCGCGGGGCGGCGGCTGACGGCGGGCGTCATGGTGCGGTGACCTTCCTTCACAGCGGTGTACAGTTGGGGCCGCGGCGAGGACGGCCAGCTCGGGCTGGGCGACACGAGCGACCAGCACCGGCCAGTGCCCATCGACGCGCTCCAGGACCGCCGCATCGTGCAGATCGCGTGCGGGAGCGGCCACACGGTCGTCCTGACGGGTAGGAGGCCGTCAGCGCGCGTTCTCGACGGGGAGTGTGGACCGCTAACGCTTGTCTGGGGCTGTCTGCCGGCTGCAGAGGAGGGCGAGGTGTTCACGTGGGGCCGCGGCGATGACGGCCGCCTGGGGCACGGAGATAACGGCTGGAAGTTCGTCCCGCGCCTCGTGGAGGAGCTGCGCGGCAAGAGCGTGCGGCAGGTCACGTGCGGCAGCTACCACACGGCCGCTGTCACCGGTACGTGCTGCGTGCGTTTCCCTAGTCGTGGCGAGGCCGGCAGCCCCGGGCTGATATACCGGCGCTCCGGGCTGCCGGTCCCTTGTCTGTGCCGCCACCAGCCATCTCATGCCATGGACTCAACTTGCTGACCACCTGTCCTGCTTCTCGGCCTGACAGTCTCCGGCGACCTGTACACGTGGGGCGGCGGCATGTACGGGAAGCTCGGGCACGGCAACGAGACGGGGCACTCGACGCCGTTCCTGGTGGACACGCTGAAGGGCCTGCAGGTGCGCCAAGTTGCGTGCGGCAGCCGCCACACGGTCGTGCTGCTCGAGAACAAGGACGTGTACACGTGGGGCGACAAGGAGAACGGCGTGGCGGGCCATGGAGACACGGAGGGCCACCAGTACCTGCCCAGCGCGGTGGAGGAGCTGCGCGGCAAGAACATCATGCAAATCTCCGCCTGCGGCTTCCACACGGCGGCCCTGAGCGAGTTTGGAGAGGTGTACACGTTCGGCGAGGGCAAGTTCGGCCGCTTGGGCCACGGATCGGAGCGGAACCAAGCCGTTGCACGCCGTGTCGAAGCGCTGGCAGGCACGCGAGTCAAGCAAGTCGCATGCGGCGGGTTTCACACGGCCGCGGTGACCGACACAGGCGAGGTGTACACGTGGGGCGGCGGTGAGCACGGCCAGCTCGGCCACGGAGACAAGGTCAACAAGACGGTGCCCACGCGCGTAGAGGCGCTTGCGGACGCCATCATTGTGCAGATCACGTGCGGGTGGAGCCACACGGTCGCGCTTGCAGACACGGGCGAGGTGTACACATGGGGGAACGGCGACCACGGCAAGCTCGGACACAACGACATCGCCAAGGTGACGCTGCCCAAGCAAGTGGACGTGCTCCAGGGCAAGCGTGTCACGTCCGTCGCGTCGTACAACGAGCACACGGTCGCTCTGGTGGACCCCGTGGCGTCCGCGCTGCGCGCCTCGACGCTCACGTCGTCCTTCGTGGGCGACTTGAGGCAGCTGATCGACAACGACGAGTTCGCAGACGTGACTTTCATCGTGGAAGGCCGAGCCGTGCACGCGCACCGCGCGATCCTGGCGGTGCGGAGCGACCACTTCCGGGCCATGTTCTCGTCGGGGATGCGCGAGTCGCGCGAGCACGAGGTGTCGCTCGCGCACATGCGCGCGCCGGTCTTCCTCGCGCTGCTCGAGTATATTTATGTCGACGCGGTGAACGTCGGCGCGGAGATGGCGCTCGAGCTGTTCGCTGCGGCGGACCTGTACACGCTCGACCGGCTCAAGGGCCTGTGCGAGATCATTGTGCAGAAGAACATCACCACCGACAACGCGGCGGCGCTGTTCCAGACGGCCGACGACCTGCACTCGCAGCGCCTGCGGGAAGTTTGTCTAGCATACATGGTGCGCCACTTCGACATGGTGACCAAGACGGACGCGTTCGCCGCGCTGTCGCGAGACCTCATCCTCGAGGTGCTGCAGAATCGGTAGGAGCGCGACCCCGCGCTCCGATCCGTTCCGTTCCGTCCCCACCCGTCGCGCAAGCGCCGCGGTGGTGCACGAGTACTTTAGTAGACAGCAGCAGTGCGTGGTGACGAGGACAGAAGGCCTCAAGTTTGTGTGTGTTCCCCCGGCTCGGGTTTGGCTCTCGTGCGCATCATAATGGTGGCAACAATGGCAAACCGTCATGTATATTTGCGATAGACGCCTGCGGGATCGGTGGGTCGGAGGCGCGGCTCACTCGAGCTCCCCGTTCTCCCTCGCGAGGTTCACATTCCAGTCGTACAGGTTGATCCGTGAGCCCACGTCCTCGACGTTCTTGGTGACCACGTCGAGCCAGAACTCTGCAAGCCGCAGATGCGCTTCGTCCGAGACCAGCTTCATCTCGGCGCGGTTGTAGTCGCTCGCGCTCTTGAGGTACGCCTGGAAGCTCTCGCGACTCGCCTCGCGCTTCTTCGCTAGCACCGGGTCCACCGCCACCGCTGCAACCGAGCCACCGCTGCTACTGCCACTTGGGTGACCTTGAATGGCGCTTGTGCTGATCGGACTCTTGCTATTGCGACTTGGCGGCGTCGACGAATGCGCGCGAGCTAGGCTGCGCTCAGGGGTGCTGCCGGAAGATGGGGCTCTCTCGATACCCGGCGGCTGCCGAGCAGGTGAAGGTGGCGACAGCTTTGGGGGGTACGGCGGCGGCAGCGAAGCACTCACTGAGGGCAGAGCTGCGCTCGGAGGAGCCTGAGGCGCACTTGGAGGAGGTACAGGGACACTGGGCAGCGGTACGGAGACCGACGCCTGTGCTGGCGCCGCGGAGAGCGGCGGGCCGAAGCGAGACTCGCGGCGCTGGCGGGGCTCCTGGGGGCTTTGACTTGGCACCGCTGGCGGCTGTGTCGTTGTCTGTCTCGGAGCCTCCACTTGTACATTGGGGGAGTCTGTCTTCGTTGCCTGTGGTGCTACGGCGACGTCTGCACTGCTTGCACCCGGGTGGCCTGCTTCCGGCGCTGTCAACGACTCGGGAGCTTGCTCGGCTGGGCTCTCCACCGGCTTACTACTGCCATCAGTGCCTCCCGCGCTTGTCGTCTCTACTACTAGGTGAGACGGCTGGACGTCGCCTCGCACACGCTCAGGGGACGGCGGAGATCGCCGCGGACTGGCGCGATCGCTCCTTCCTCTCGACGCCGACCGGCTGTGCCGGGGCCTCGTGCGCGAGCGACTCTCGCTTCTCTCTCTCGACCGGCGTCGGTCCCGGTCGCCAGACCCGCGCCGAGGACTGTCGCGCCGACCGCTGCGGTGGTAGCTGGGGCTCCTGGACCTCGAGCGGTGGCCGCGGCGCCAACCCGCGGGGCTGAAGCTGCGTCCGCGGCGGCGGTCTCGGCTACGGTCGCGCGTCCGCCCGCGGCCTCGGTCTCTGTCCGACCGGCTCGGACTGCGGCGGCGACGTGGAGACGACGGAGACCGCCCGCGGCCTCTCGCGCTGCGGCTCCGGCTGCGGCTGCGGCTGTCGCTGCGGCTGCGACTCGGCGAGCGACTGCGGCTCCTCGTGCGGCTCCTGCTGCGGCTTCTACTGCGGCTCCGGCTGCGGCTCCGCGCCTGGCGAGAGCGCGGAGGACTGCGCGAGCGGCTGACGCTCGGCAAGCGGTTCTTGCGTCGGTGCCGACGGCCCCCGCGGCGCCCGCGTCGCCGCCGCGCCGGCGCCTGCGGCTGCCCTTCCTCCATCTTCTCCGTGCGTCTGCAGTGCCATTGGGGGAGATATATTTAGCGCCAATTAGTGTGGTTGGTGTGCCGATTATTATTTAATTCCAGGCACGTGTATGGATGAATTAGTGTTTATAACACCAATGTTTATGGTCGAAGTTGGTCAGCCTTTTGAGGGACAAAGCTGACGCACAGCGTAATGCTGCGGACATTCACCAGTAAAAGCGCCTGCAGGTTGCTCACGGAGGACAGAGCGCGAGTGGGGAGCCTCCGCGGGAAAGCGTGGGTTGCGCGCAGTGTTGTACGTTCACCTCGCCCACAAGTTTGTGTTGACAATCGCACCGTACAGGGCCGTAGGACTCCCAGTGGCATCTCAGATTGACCGCGAGCTGTCCATCCGGGGTTCCCAACCATTTTCAAAGTCCTTGTGTTCAAGACAGACAAGCATGGTGCGCAGCGATCAGCTCGCCTCGCTTCCTCGGATGTTGGCCATCAGGCATCAACCAAAACTCCCCCCAGAGGCTAATAGTTTCTCACCTTACGCGGTGGAGTCATCGCCGCATGGTTTGTCGAATGCATTATTAGTCCAGTCCATCTGTGATCGGTGCGCACAACACTTGGTTTCTCCGTGCGCATACGAGCACTCAAGCTCCGATGGTCCGGCTCATGTGTCCTCGCGGCATTTAGAAGCCGCATCCGATTGGAAACCACCTGCAATTCTTTCAAACGTGTCCGCCATGACACGGCATGTCTACTATCACGCCGACTTGTCCTCTGTTGCTCTTGCTGCGAGGCATTTGGACATGTGCTCGTCTGTACCTCCCTGTTGCTTGGGAGCCATGAGCCATGCGGCGGTTCACCGATGTCGGGATTTGCATTGTCTGAACGTATTTGGTCGGCATTTTCGTTGAACTCTTCATCTTGAAGCGCCTGCAAGTGCAAGGGGGGAGCGAACCTCGCCAGGAAAGTTGAGCCTGTGCAGAGCAAAAGATCCTGCCGGCGTAGTCGGCGCGAAAGCTAAAACTGTAGCTCGCGGATCGTTGTTGGGAGCGTGAGCCGCTGGAGGACTAGCCAGGATGAGAGCGAGGGTCCAGCGAGGCTTACACACGCCGAGACCACCCGACAAGGCGATCAACTTGTGGCGTTGATTAGCACTGCCCCGACAAAAACGAAGCAGCCCCGGTACGATGCACGGGTGTATCCGGATCGAGCACGAGCATGGCAAGAGATCGCTGTGCATCCAGACTTCGAGGGCTCAAGGGACTCACAGGACCACTGCGTGTTATCCACGAATCAGGGGCTTGACGAGCGCATTCGTCATGCTCCGACCTTTCTTGCGTAAGGACTGAGGCGCTTGGCGCGTGATGGAGATGGCTTCAATGCGGATTAGGGGGCGGAGCAGAGCCCGAAGGCATCCAGCCATCGACTTGTGGCGCCTTCTTGCAACTGGATCGTCTCTGGGAGAAATATATGATGCATACTAAACTCCAGTGAAGAGATCACAAATTCAAGTTTGCATCATTTTCCCAGAAAAACGCCTCTGACTTATCTACTGTATGCCAGCGTTGAAGGTTCGCGCAAAAGTAATTTCGAAACGTCTTCCGCCGCAGTCGGATTAGCTAACTGATCGATTGGCGCAAAACGGGACGACGTCGTTGACAGAGCTGGGCCAGCGTGGCCTCGACCACGGAGCGTGGTGGCGAGATCGGGAAGGGCGAGGAGTGGCATCGGTCTCGACACTCCCAGCCGCTCGGCGAGGCGGCGCGCGGCGCGGCGCCTTTGTCGCAATGTTCACGCCAACCTGTGGATCGGAGGCGCGAGGATCTTGGCAGACGCTTCCATTCAAGGGCCAGCAGGCAACCCGTTCGTAATGAAACATACATCCGAATCGGATAGTTCATCTCGCGGCGTCTGGATCGGACAAGTGTTCGCCCAACTGGACCGTGCGGTGAAAGCACACGGTTCAGCGGATTAGTCTGGGGAACTCCATACTTTAGCCAAGTCCCGCGAGTCCTTGCTGCTGCGCTGTCCATGACAGCAAGTGGTCCTACCTCTGCACTGCATCCCACCTCCACAACGTGACAACCGCACGCATCCGCTCGATCCGCCGAGCCAATCCGATTCGAGCCACATGGCATGGAGGTCGCTGCCCCTTCTGTTGTCCGCCGCCTGTCCGGGGCTGTCCGGCTTCCCCTTCCCCTCTCCTCCATACGTTTCCCCATACAAACGCGCAGGCAAACTGTACACTCGCGGTCGGCGCAATCCGCGACGCGCTTTCCCTGTCTGCCCCCGGCCCGGCTTCGCACCTCCGCCTTCCGGCGTCGCCTCGAGATCAAAACGCACAGTTCCAGCGCGAGGATCCGCATTCTCCCTTTCCCCACGAGCCTGTCCAAGGACCGAAGGACCGACGGCCGGCATCACCTCATTCTCGTCCCGGCCTCCTTGCCGCGCGCCTGTCCCCTCGCCTGCCCACCTAGCCGCCTCCCCGGGCGTCTCAATCCGGAAATCGCGGCGCGCAGGAGCGACTCGGAGCGGAAGGACCGGACGCCAGAGCCGGACGCGAGCGCCATGGTCAGCTTCGGGTTCTCGTCCGTGCCCGTGGAGCGCGTGCTCGAGGCGAGTGGCGCCGGCAACAACGAGGCCGAGCAGGTGCTCGTGCGCTTGGCCGCGCGCATGAAGCAGTCGCTCGCGACGGGCGACCGCCGCCGGAACCTGTTCAAGAAGTACGCCGACTGCTTCACGGGCATGGAGGCCGTCGACTGGATGCTCGAGCAGATGGAGGCGCGCTCGGTCGCCGAGGCCGTGCGCAAGGGCCAGGGGCTGCTCACCCACCGGTACATCGAGAAGGTGGACAAGGAGACCAAGTTCGAGTACAACAAGAAGCGCTTCTTCCGCTTCACGCCCACCACTCCAGAGTACGTCCAGCCGCCGGCCGCCAACGTTGAGGTCGACCGCCCCATGGCTGCCGCGGCGCTCGACTTGCCGCTCAGCTCGGCGGCGCGGCGTCGCGCGCTCGCCGCGATCCTCGGAGGGTTCGTCGCGGACGCGGCGTCCACGTCGCTCAACGGCGTCTCACGCCCGGAGAAGATGATCCCGAACCTGCTGCGCCTGGACTTCGACCCGGCCTTCTGCGGCCTGTACGACACGTCCATGGGCGGGAGCAGCAAGAAGTCGGCCGGCGGTCCGGCTAAGGTACGCATGGAGTCCTCCACGGGCTTCGAGGCGCGCATCCTGCTGCAGTGCATCGCTCGCCGCGGCCAGGTGCACGGCTCGCAGCTCGCCAAGGACGCCTTCTGGGGCTTCAAGAACGACCACCGACTGCTGAGTGCCACCTCGCGCGCTTTCCTCAAGCGCGTGCAGGGCGGCAAGAACTGGCCGCACTGCGCCGTCAAGTGCCGGTCCATTGACGTGCTGTCGCTCATCCCGCTCGTCACGGCGCTGTACGCTGGCACCAACTCGCTGTTCACAAAGGTGGACGAGCTCGTCAAAGTCTTCTACGTCGGCACTCGCGTGCGTGACGCCGCCCTTGTGTCCGCGTTCGTCCTGGAGCAAGTCATCCTGGGAGCATCCGTGCTGCAGGCCATGCGCATGAGCATCCGCACCGAGCGCCTGAGCGTCAAGCAGCGCAAGGTGATCTTCAAGGCCTTCACCAAGTCGCAGCTTCCGAGTTACGAGGCCATCCAGAAGTTTGGCAACCGCGGCTCGTTGCCCGGCGGCTTCTGTGCGGTGCTGCAGCCGCTGTTCGTGCTCAGCGACTACCCGACCGCTGTGCGCGAGAACATCCTTGGCGGTGGTCGCACCTGCCGCCGCGCCATGTTCATCGGCGCGTGCTTTGCGGCGCAGGATGGACTGGACAGTGTCCCCGAGGGCTGGCTGCGCAAGACGCCGTACTTCGACTTCATCCAAGCGGACGCGCAGTCGCTTGTTGCTCGCCGTGAGATCAAGGGTGCCTCGTCCTACACCGAGGAAGAGATGATGGGGTCCGACGACGAGCCGATCGTCCCGTACGTCGACTACCCGGTCCGCTCGTCGCTGACGGACACATCGGCCCCGCCGCTTCCCCCTCCGCGCCGCATGAAGAGCAGCGGCAACAGCAACAGCAACTATAACGGCCGCGCTCACTCGACGAGCTTTGCGTCTTCGGGCAACTCGTCGCCGCGCTCGATCGCGTCCAACTACTCGTACGGGTCGCAGACGACCACGGGCTCGTCGGTGCGCTCTGTCATTGACCTTGGCGACATGGACCGCTTCTACAACAGCAAGGGGCTGGACTCGAGCCAGATCTCGGCGTCCAACATCACGCCGCGCAGCTCTCGCGGCAGCTCGAACGGCAGCATGGGCTTCGAGATGCAAAAGTTCTTTCAGACGTACGGCACGCCGCGCAACTCTGGAGAGAACAACTCGTTCGCCAACAGCGGGACGTCGACCGTGCGATCGTCAAACGACCTGACGCCGCTCCGCGGCAGCGACGTCCCCGTGTACCAGCGCAGCAGCTCGTCCAACATGCGCCGCAACTCGGAGAAGGTGCCGAGCTACAGCCAGCTGCGCCACTCGCAATCGCTAGCGGCCGCCCGGTCGAGTGACGGCAGCGTCTTCTACCAGTCTGCATACGCCACGACCACGCGCAGCTCGGGGGTCACGCGCTCGAGCCGTGGCAGCATCCCTCGCCAACAGGAAAGCTTCTCTCGCCACTCCCACCGCGAGAGCTTGTCGCGTCGCTCGCACCGCCCCGGCAGCATTTCGCGCGGCAGCGACCCGTTCTTCAGCGGCGCTCCCGCCGCTCCTTCCTCGCTCGGCCCGGGCGGTTACCTGCCGGAGGCCGACGGCGAGGACGTGATCCTCGCGCATCGCGTGTCGCTCGACCAGGAGCAGCGCGTGAGTCTGCACGCCATCCTGTAGACCGGGACGAGCGTGGCGGACGGCTGCGACCTCGCTGTTTGTAGTAATTTATTAGCCTGATGGACGACGCCGCGGGTGATGCCAGCGACCAGCAGACCACCATGTGCGGTGGAGAGAAACGACAGAGCACCGCGCACCACGAGCAGCAACCGAGACGGGAGGACGGCGTCTCCGTTGCTTCGTACATGTTCCCAAGAGAGCAGATTCTTACTAAAGTAGATCATGTTGGAGTTGATGGACGTCCGCCTTGCTCCACCTTGTCTAGTGAGTGATACGCATCAATGAACAACGGGAGCTACGGGAACGAGCCGTAGTTGGCGCGGAACGCCAAGGTTGGCTGCAGTCGTGCGCTGCCTCCGCTGGCGTCGCTCGAGATGCCATAGCCATAGTCGACGCTCGAGTTGGCGCCTGCGATCGTGCTGCAGTCCTCGTCGCCGCTGCCTGGCCAGCGACCCACCAAGTCCACCGAGTGGCGTCGAGAGCGTCTGTCATCGCCTACTGGCCGCTTGACGGCGATCGCGACTGCGTCCGAGACGTCGACGCGCGTCTCCGTCCGGTGGGACGCGAGGATGACGAGCAAGCAGCCAGTGAGCACGCCGGCGCCGCCCACGAACGTCGGGATGCCCGGCACCGACGCGACGCCGGCGAACACGCCGATGATGGTGGCGACCACGGGCTCCGTGAGCATGCCGAGCGACACAACGAGCGGGTCGAAGTACTTCATGGCGGCCACGAAGCCCATGGTGCCAATGAGGCTGCCCACGATGACCATGTACGCCTCGGAGAACGGGTGGTGCCAGATCCAGCCGACCAGCCCGGCGTGGCTCGACACGGGCATCAGCTCCACGCCCAGCTCGCGACGGAACCCCACGAGCACGATGAGCATGATGAAGGCTTCAAGCGCCATGAGGATACAGAGGTAGACTGGGAGGTCCATGCACGCGCGAAGCTTCTTGGCCGTCACGAGGTAGGCGACTCCGCCGAACGCTCCGGCGAAGGCGAGCAGGTCGCCGTGCAGTGTCGTGGTCCAGTCCGTCATGTGGTGCTCCACGCTTCCGTGCGCCATGCCGTTGTGGTGATCCAGCGCCGTGATGGCGCCGCCTGAGAATCCAACGGCAGCGCCGAGCAACTCCTGCATGCTCAGAGGCTGGCGCAGCAGCAGCTTGAAGAGCACGAGCAGGAGCGAGTGGCTGTTGTTGAAGATGTAGACGTGTCCGATGCTCGTCAGGTTGAGCGCCACGAGGAAGGACGCGTTGAACCACGTGTGCGCGACTGCGCTAAGCAGCAGCATCCAGATTTTGCGGGAACCGAGTCGAGGGAAGCCGTTCCGGTAGACAGACGCGATGGCGAGCGGCAGGAACGCCACTGATGCCCCCGAGACGCGCCAGAAGAGCTTCAGCAGCGGCGGGACGTCTGTCAGCATCGTCAGCGCCGCTCCTTGCGACGCCACGGCCAGGTCCGAGGTGAGCAGGATGAGATACCCGATCAGCGGCACCTGCTTCTTGACCAACACCTGCAGCGTTGCGGTCGTTGCGGATGGACTGGCAGCTGCAGCGGTGCTGAAGGTGGCCATCGAGCTCTGCGGCGACGTCAAGGCGGTGATCGTGGTCCCATCGTCGCTGTACTTGTGCGGCATCGAAGGCGACCGCACGGACGCCTCCACCGTGATCTCGCGCACGGCACTCGGCAAGCGTAGGCCGCTGCCCTGCTCGTGAAGGCTGTTGTTGATACGGCTGCCGTCGCTCAAGTACTCGCCAGCACGGCGTGAAAGGTCCGACAGCGACACTAGACCACTGCTCGCCTTGGCTGACGTCGCTTGTGCGAGTTTCCGGTCGGGCACGGCCAGGATCAGCTCGCAGTGGCGTGGAGACCCGTGCGCCACCGCCATGCGCTGCCTCCTGTCCGCGTGCGACGCACTCGCGCTCGAGGTTTGGATCAGGAACGCCTGTTCGTGAGGGCCAAGCACCGCCTCGAGCTCTGGGGTGCTCACCGCCGACACTTGATTGTCGTCGTCGTCGTCGCCCGTGGTGAGATCGAGCGACTGATTGTCGTACTCGCTGTAGCTGCAAGTCTTCCCCTTCGACGAGAGCAATGGGCTTGCATCCGTCGGCTTCTTGGTCGGCGATCCGAAGCGCGTCATGTCGTTCTTTACTGGCTCCGAGCCTCGGTCGACGCTCACGGCGACGCTGTCTCCGTCCCAGACCGGGTCCGACACGGTCGTGCACGCGATCTGGAAGCCGCTGTAGCCCACGCCGTTGTGGAGCGACTCGCCGAGCGACGGTCGCCGTTGATGGCGCCGAGAGCGGCCGCGACGGTCGTCCGTCGTCCCGGAGCCCTGCTCGGCCGTCTTCCAATTGCAGTAGTCGCTCGCGACGACGCTCTTGACAGTCAGCGCCTCGCTCGTCGCCCAGTAGGCCAGCGCGTCCTCGATCGAGCGGCACCAGTCGTGGTTCTCGACCGCGAAGAGCTGCTCCAGCTCACCCAGACACGCTCGCGAGAGCGCGAAGAGTCCTGCGCTCTCAGGTGCGTCCTCTCCATTCCTTCCGTCGGTCTCACCACCGCTCACGTCAAAGCTGACGAGCGCCGTCGCGACCTTGACAGCGCTCCGTCGGTGCTGTCCGTGACTCTCCTGGCCGCTCTTCTCGCTGCTGTCGTGGTCGAACGGGGCCGTCATCATCATCTCCAAGGTGGCGGCGTCGAACACGCGGGCGGCGCGCACGAGGAGGAAGCCGTCGCTGTCGTCGCCGGCCCAGCGCGACGGCGACCGGTGCAGGTACTTGCAGGCGCTGAACAGCGCGTCGGCCTCGGTCGGCGCGGCCAGCACCTCGACGTGGACGCCGAGCGGTCCGCAGATGCGGTCGACCGCGCGGTGGACGGCCGCCGCCACGTGGTGCGGCGCCTGGGTGGGCACGCACACGACCAAGTGGTCCATGATGCGCGGCCGCGTCATGCTCTGCAGCAGCGCCTCCAGCGTCTCCGTGGCCTTGTTGTCGGTCTGCAGCGTCGACGGCGGCACGAGCAGACACACGTCGCGGTAGAGCTGGCGGCGGTGGAGGCGCCTCGCTCCAGCGCTCGCCGAGCCGTCGGCCGAGGCGGCGACGGGCTCGAGCAGCTGGCCGAGCGTCCGCGGCTCGCTGGAGCGCGCGACGCCCGCGAGGAACTCGTCCTCGGACACGTCGAGCTTTTCGCTGACGCCCGCCAGATCCAGCGAGTAGACCTGGTCGAGCGTCGCGCGCGGCGGAGGAGGTGGCCGACGCGCCGCGGGCTGCACGCCGCTCATGGTCCTTCAGCCGGTCGAGTCGGGTCGGGTCGCGTCACGTCTCCGAGACGGAGACGGAGACGGAGGCAGATGGCGAATGAGGGCGAAAGATCGCCGCACGGGCGAAGAGGCGGCGCAGCGCATGGCGGCGCGCAAACAGCGCGCGTCAAGGTGCGAGCGCGGGACGGACAGGAGGAGCGGGACCAGCGCGGAGGAGCGGGACCGGAGGTGCGGAGGAAGGAAGCGTCGCGTCCGCGGCGAGCGGCCGGGCGGTTGGCGAAGGAAACGGCGC